>JBBPNO010000560.1:0-20000 GCA_038090915.1 Boletus eberwhitei
CGGTGGTAAAAAGGTGGCTGCAGTCGAGGTTCAGGAGGAATGACAAGGAACCAGTGTCACACAAACCCAATCGACTTTTCGGAAAGTCACGCGAGCCTGCCGATTGTCAATCTCTTTCCCACTCACCAGCGAGAATGGACGACAGGCTCGAGGGACCTTCTAGGATGGCTGCAGCTCAACGCAGGCCAGTGAGTGCTCTTCCCTGATAGACTATCAAATGTGGTGTCTAAAATATTATTCTAGCGAACGGTCGCGACGTCGTGGAGACAAGACGTTCGTTGTACCCCGAGTTTATACTATACAGGGACTCATCACACGTTACAGGATAAATCAGTTGCCAAGACTACTGTTCCCAAGCAGCCAAACGAAGGCACTTCTCGCGGTGGGCAAGGTACTGTAGATGCAAGGGAAGTGGACCCGGTGTGTCTCTTTCTGGCGATGATGGACCTCGTCACGTCAGCTTACGTCCCATCAGATGCAACAAGCTACCAATCCATCTCAACCCTCGCCCGCGGGGGTCCATGTAACGGTGCGCGTTACTTTCCTCGCATCTACATTGTTAGACTCACAATAGATCAGCATCAGGAGGAATCAGGCTACGGGACCCTCAGGCTTTCAATTAGATATCCCATGTGGTTGTTGTGTTGTCGCTCAGGTACACATGATGGGTCAACCGGTCACATTGATCGAGGTGTGTGAATGCATTACATGTAGATACTACACTGTACCGCGAGCGAGTGGAACATCCAGATCAGTCAGTGTGATGATGAGCCTGTCCATGATTCAGTGTGACAGTCCCAACCCTGAGCTGACCGCCCTTGGCGTTGGTAGTAGATCATTGAGCATACTTGTTCCGAGACTATGAGCTCCTCCCAACCTCGTCACAGACACGTGAACCTGATTGCACTCCGTACCCTCAACGACGGCGCAATTATTGATTTTTTGGCTTCCCATTTTCCCTCAAGAACGCATCCGCATAAAGATGCCTGTCGACCATACATTCCTCGTTTGTAGGGAAAACAAAAATTTGATGGGTGTGTAGTGCCAGAAAATGACAAAAAGCTCATGAAATCTGATCCAAATCGAGAGCGAGAGAAAGTCGGGGGAAAAGAGAAGGAGGTGGATGATCGAGCCAAATGAACGAGGCGGCGTCCAAGAACAATGCGAGAAATGCGCCAGGCATGATGCGAGTCGGCAAGAAAAAGAGAACACCAGAAAAATAGGAAAGGAAGGAAGGGGCAAGCAAGACACAAATCGATAAGGATATTTAAACAAAGGGTGTTCAATAATGCTGCGAGAGATTAGTTGACGATTAAACGAGTGACTGCGGTGGGCGTCGATCCACGAATATCAGGATGCAGAGATGAGATGTGATCTACGTTGGGTGGAGATGAGACATTACCGGCTATACTTCCAGCTCGATGGTGGTACCGCTCGACTCCGTGCTGGGGATTTCCCGGACGTTCCCGTCGACTGCCCTGACGATGTCGATGGAGGCGTAATGCCTGTCCAAGCCCGAGGTCTTGAGCTACCCCCATACGCGCTCGCAGCGCTAATATGCACTATTGGGAACACCATTCCCCACTTAGTTCGACCGAGAGGAGAGCCCAAACGAGTCGCCATAGACACTCCGTGTGCCACATATTCACTCTGCGAGCTGCTGATACCACCTTAGACAGTGGCAGTGGCGCTCGGGAAGGCCACCCTCATTGGCTGGGGGGCATTCTCATCATGCCCATCAGCGCCATGCCACCCATAGCACCATACACGCACTCCCACACCCTCCGCCGTGGATGCTCCCACCGCCCGCCATCGCAAGGATGCTGGAGAACCTCAGTGTCACTGTCGGGCCAGTCTGATTCTGTCTGAAAGGCTGGATCAGACTCACCTGATGCAACTGGAGGCGCACCGCGTTTTCCACATTCTGTGAGATTCAGAACCCCGCGCCGACGATTCAAAAAAAATTGCATAGACGTTCGGGCGGTCCTCATTCATGCTCAAAATATCGCAGTTGTGTTTACGAAGCAGGAGGACCTGAGTCGGAGTCTCACTTGACGTTGTATTCAGCTTTTGAGGTATCCCGCGGCCGAGCTCTGTGATTACGACGCGGGGGAAAGCTCATATGTTTGTATTCTGGACCGGCCATCGAGATTCCAAACGCCATATTTGATGATGCAGTCTTCAGATCCAAACCCGCGAACCTTCTTGTTCACATGAAGATGTACTTGATGTTTTCAGGTGGAACCTCTTGGTGGAACGCCCCATCGTCGAAGGATGATCACCATGCTACCAGCATCACCAAACGTATCGGCGACGACGCTGCGAGTTGCTCATCATCAGGGTTGTGTTGCAGACTACCCTGGAGCCGTTTCCTCACGGAGACGATTCCTACGAGGCGTTCTTCTTCTTCCTCGCTAGGCTCGCGACGGAGGCGATCCGAGCCGGCCTCTAACGATCTGCTTCATTTCAGATTAGCCAAGATCAGTCGACGCCTGAGGAAGCTGAATGGCTTTCCAATGCTGCGCCAGAGACGTACAGCCATGTTCGAGCGGTAAGTTACTTGATGATAGGTGGGATCAGGTAATTGTGTTGTAGTCTCGCGCGATGGTCCTAAAGGCACGAATAGGACATGGTCTGGATCTTCAGCGGCAGTATAAGGAAAGGGTGTGGAACTTCTGTGAATGCAGCGCTGCAGCCTCGAGTCACGTTGATAATTTTTAGGTACGGAGCAACATGAGGTCAATAACGAGGTTGACGAAAAAGGTTAGATATCAATGTAGGTCTTCAAGCAAGATGCTTGCTGGAGTACGCAGTGGAGGAGTTTGCAGCAGAGTTTGTTTCCATGATGGACCGGAGGAGAGAATCACCGAAGAGTGCTGGAGCTGAATTGAAAAGCTAGAGGTTCACTCCGAAATTCCCAGGTGCCGAAATCTTCGCATTGTCATCCTCCTACTCGTACCCCATGTTCACTCCGCGGATGATTCCATCGCGCGAAACGTTTGAGTTGATGCTCGTCGTAACTCTCGACGGTCTCAGAGATTTGCACCAGCTCTCTAACAACAGTGAATTTGTCCTGGTTCAACAGGCTCTTCCGCTTCTCTCAGCGGCCAGTACATTTTAGAAGGAAGTCGGTCTGGTGAATTTTCTAGTCCAGGATACACGTCGGTCGCCAAACAAGCACCTTAACAGACAATTTTGGGCATGGTGTGGTTTTTGCTGTTTGAAGCTTGTTGTAATACCTGAAGCACGTTTCAGCTTCTACGACTATTGACGACCGCTCTACCAATGCCCTGAACTGCACCCAAGTCAGGCTGTGGAGATGAAGGTGTGCACGAAGCGTTGAAACGTCTCGAGGGTCAGATCAATCCTCAGAGACGAAAGGAAAAGGCGCTCAAAGTCGACAGATGGGTGCGGACGATCCAGGAACGTATGGCAGCGGGCGACTTTGGCAACGAGCGTCCGCGGTTCTTTGAGGGGGAAGACCAAGAAGAAGCAGACGACGCATATGACATGATCAGCACGAGACGGGGTCCGCGAGGCAAAGCTCGGTGAGTTGGGACTCGTTGCCTGCGACGCCGTCCCGCTGGATTAAGGTCTCGGTGGCTTTGAAATTGGAGGATTATTTCAGCTCTGCACCTGCTTCAGGGTCGTCTTTTGTGTTTCCTTTGGCGCCGGTCGATGCGGTGGCGTCATTTGGGACTTGGTTCACCGATGAGAGGGGTGGATGCGAAGCCTGCATCGGAAGACGTGGTTCCGAAGGAGATTTTGCAGAGTCGGGTGACTGTAACCTCCCGGCCGTCGACGTCACATGGCTTCCCAATGGCGGGAGCGTCTCCGGCGCTGAGTCCTGCGCTCACGTCGTCTACGAAGGTCCTGTCGCCGATGGGTCGTAAATCACATCGATCTTGGGTGTTGAACGTCAGAGCGGACGTGTTGGCACAGCAATTCTCCATGATCGACCGAGAGTTGTTCATGGGGATCAAACCCGAGGAACTCATCATGGACGATTGGATGTCGTGTCAAGATGTCAACGTACTCGACTGGGCACAATACCTCAAAGAGCCGGCGCAGTGGAAAACGGAATCGCGAAACCGCAAAAAGACGAGCCCGTTGACTGCCGTTCGGGGTCGTTTCAACTTGATGGCCAATTTCGTCACTTCCGAGATTGTATTGACGCCGCCTGGAGATCGACATACGCTGGTGGGCAAGTTTATCCGGATTGCATTTGTACGTGTGTGTGCTTTGGTGGGGAAACGTTGTGCTGACCTGGGTCGTTTACAGAAATCGTATAGTCAAAGCAACTTTCATACGTTGGCGGCTGTTCTTGCGGGATTGCGGAACGAGTGGGTCAACAAGATCATGCATCGGCACTGGGGTCGCGTGGGTCCACGGGAAATGCAGATCTTTCAAAAATTGTCGCAGTTCGTGAACGCGGAAGGTGACTTCAAGGCGATGCAAGAGGCGATCTCGGCCATGGTGGATGCGAAGCCGATTGATGTGCGTTCGCGCGCGTCGACGATCATGAGCAACAGTACCTCGGACTCGCAGTCGCGCAGCAGGTCCACTGAGGGGAGCACGCCGTCTGCTTGTGTGCCGTTTATTGGTGAGCGTCCATTGGGATTTGTCGCGTTCGTGATGAGAAAGTTGAACTACACAGAATATGCTTATGTAACAAAATTGTGTTATGATCCGTTGTCGTCAAGCTTTGGCTGAATGCTGATAGCGATGCAAGTGTATCCAGTTTGGTTCCCTGATTATCGGGAGAGCGGAAATTGTTCTTGCTTTGCGGTGTGACTGTAGAGTAATTAGAACTGCCTACGAGAAACCTGATCGTCCTCCCAAGTGATGGGATTCGGAAGTTGGAAACCAAGTAGAATCGAGCACTCAAATATCCACCGCACCGGAGTTGCGAACACTGTCAATGTGAAGCTGATAGTTGATGTGTTCCAACAACAAAATGCACAGAATGAAATATCCATGATGGAAATTAACACATTGATCGGGATGTTTGAATGCATTGCGTGTAGATACTACACTGTGCCGCAAGCGAGTGGAACATCCACCATACAGTTCGTTCAGTTCTCGTATCTCGCAGCATCAGTCAGTGATGATAAGCCTGCCCATGATTCAGTGCGAGAGTCCCCCTGAGCTGATCGCCTCTGGCGAAGATGGGTTTGGTAGGAAATCATCCAGTATACTTTTCTGAGGCAATCTATGGGCTCCTCTCAACTTCATCACAAGCACGTACGTGAACTGACTGCACTCCGTACTCTCAAATCACGGCGAAATTCTACTACTTCCCCTCAAGAGCGCATCCGGATAGATGTCGACCATACATTCATCGTTTGCCGAGGTGGAATGCGAGACGAACTCCGTGACATCGACAGCTGCGTGGCAGAAGAAACAGATGATACGGCTGACTTGTTATTCTGAACAGAACGATGAGTCACATTGTCGAGCACATATTTGAGGCCGAGGAGAAAGCGCGACGCGGGAGGGCGACATTGCACTGGGTGCGCAAGAGACAACGGAAACGGGTGTGTGAAGCATCTTGAACTCTTCAATGGGGATCTCGACAAGGTAACCACTTGCAATGTGTAGCATGAATTCTGAGTGCCATATTTTCTGCCTTTGCGCAGAATATGGCGACAAATGCGGATGGTAAACTTGTCGTGAATAGAATCTCGCAGCGTAGACACGACAAGCATTCGCAGACGTTGACTGTTTACCTGGTCGTCGCAACGAGGTCACGTAGCTGAGATTCGAATGAGAATCAGCGCCACAAAGACACGAGAAAGTGTGCGAACAGACCACGTTGAGAAGAAGGAAAACGTGTTTATGGAGTATTTAGATCGCGTACCACGAGTAAACCGAACTTGAAACACGTTGTTCTTCCACTCTTCGAAGCCCACAATTGTGTACCATTTGCGAGGATGTCGTCGACGAACACCGGTGGGTAGCAGATTCGAGGTGTGATTGAGCAATACTAACCATTTACTAAGACCAAACAATAGTACTTGACACCGGTCGCTCTGGCATTGTAGGAGCAGTTGCGTTCCACCCTGACGGAGAGCATCTTTTAGGCGGGAGTAGCGATGGGATTCGACGATGGCAACTTTCAGATGGGCAACAGGTCACAAAGCAAACGGGAATGAATTTGAATGCCATTTCTGTGTCGAGAGATGGCAAGTGGATAACGTGTGGGTCTAACAAGGGGGCGAGCGTGTGGGACGGAGAGATGCGTGAAAAAGTCATCGGCGTGGAGGGCGGAAACAGGGTGTGGGCAGTGGACGTTTCCCCAGATTCGACTCGATTTGCCACTGGGACTGACGATGCGACCATTTGGAGCATCGAAACTGGAGAGCGACTCGTTGGCCCACTCGAGCATGACGAAGATATCACTGGACTCACGTTTTCCCCGAATGGCGAGCACATCGCCACTGCCTGTTGGGGTCGCTCAATCCGTGTTTTCGACAGTCGCAGCGGCGACGAGCTCATCACCATTGACACCACCGCACCCAAATTCTATGTAGTCACTCCGCTTGCATGGTCAAGCAACGAACAAATCTTTACCACATCCGAGGACAACAAAATCCGGTCTTTTGAAGTGTCCACCGGGTCACAGCTCGCCGAAGTGCAAATTCCCGGTGACAGCTACCGTGTCCACTCTCTCGCTCTCGCCCCCAATGGCAAATTCATCGTCACCTTTCGAGGCTCTTTGATCTTATTCCTGGACACCTCGACATTCACTCAGACTGGCCCTGTCATTGAAGAAAATGGACAGATACGGTCGATCGCCATCTCTCAGGACAGCAGCTATGTGACGACTGGACGAGACGACGGGAAAATTGTCATTCGTCACCTCAACAGTGTACTCGCAGACTCGTATGGTCCCTTTCGTGTAAGTATTTGTGCCTTTATATTCCCAGCATGTTGCATAAGTCCCATTCTGTCCGCGTTGATGTGTAGGTACCCACACCTCAAGTACAACAAGACCAGCGGCCTTCGACATCGGGCGGCCCCAACACCAACTTCGCGGTGATGTGGTGTCATTCCGCTGGCACCAAAAGAGTTATACTGACCCCATTGCATACGACAACAGAAAGAACCTGTCAAATCCAGTCCCCTCGACTCTGAGGGACACAGTGAAGAGGGCGATGATCTCCTCGAGGTATCAGTTCGTTCGTTCTCCACTCGAGGCGAGTTCTCACCATGGCACAGGCCGAGGTGCGGTCGGGCACGCCTGTTGACGAGTTCAACTATGGCGAGGTTGGTGATCCTTCTCTCGATTCCGTGTTGACGCTGTCGGAGGCTCCATCCCCGGCCTCTTCTTCCGGCCCTCATGAAGACGAGGCACCACCACTTAGCCCATCCTGTGTCATATCACAGCCATCAGTGTACCTGCCAGTGGCCTCACCCGGAGAGGCACGTCGTGAGGAAAGTCTCGAGTCATCCAAAGGCGCGGTGGTAAAGAGGTGGCTGCAGTCAAGGTTCAGGAGGAATGACAAGGAACCAGTGTCACACAAACCCAATCGACTTTTCGGAAAGTCACGCAAGCCTGCCGATTGTCAATCTCCTTCCCACTCCCCACCGAGAGTGGATGACAGGCAAGAGGGTCCTTCAAAGATGGCTGTAAGTGCATTTCCTTCAAGGATAATTGAATGCACTGTGTCGAACATATCTTAGCCGGCGAGGAGCAAAATCACCGAACTGCCAGGGGCAAGGGTTCGTTATTCCTCGGATTTGTATGCAGAGACTTATCACATGTTACAGCGTAAATCCCGTAGAAAGACCACCACACCCAAACATACGAACGAAGACGCTTCTCGTAGTGGACAAGGCGCTGCGGACGCAACGGAAGTGGGTTCAGTGAGTTTCTTTCTGGTGATGATGGACCTCGTCACGTCAGCTCACGTCTCATCAGACGCAACCAGCCACCAATCCATCCCAACCCTCGCCCGCTGGGGTCCATGTAACGGTGCGCGCTACTTTCCTCTCACCTACATTGCTAGACTCACAATAGATCAGCATCAGGAAGAATCAGGCTACGGGACCCCCAGGCTTTCGATCAGATATCCCATGTGGTTGTTGTGTTGTCGCTGATGTACACATGATGGGTCAACCGGTCACATTGATCGAGGTGTGTGAATGTACTGCGCGCGAGTGGAACATCCACTGTGCGGTTTGTTCGGTTCTTGTATATCTATATCGCAGCATCAGTCAGTGTGATGATAAGCCTGTCCATGATGCAGTGCGACAGTCCCAGCCCTTCATGTGGTCGGACCGGTACATCATTCAAGTCATCGGACCGTAAATTACGGCGATGACCTAGCACGAAACTCAAGTGCATGACACCCGAGGCCGACCATCCACTGTTCATCATCTCGATCCATGATTCCCTTGATGATGATAATAGATTGCGGTGCGCTAGAGTACAACATGGGTGACGTGTCTAGTAGTGAGCCATATCCATTCGCAAACCATATATATGTATTTGTGTTCTGTGTCCTTGTGGGTAAAGTGGAAAAATAGAGAATGCTGTGATATGTGTGCAGGATAAACAACAAATGATGAATAGCAGAAGACCTTTGTATTCTGAAAGAATACCCCTCGACACCCCTCTACGATGGATTGCGGTCAGATTTCTAGAGCCCGCGCGCCTCGAGACGGTCGCGGAAGATTTTTTGGAATCCAGGAACATGGTCAAAGTCCATGAGCGTGTAGTGCTGCCCGGGAACATCCGTGTACGCGGGCTCCCCACGGCTGTAACCTGTCCAAGGCTTCAGCTGCTTGTTCAACCAATCCTCCTTGCTACCACGGAGCGGGTTGGCATAGAACACATCGACCGACGCTGAAATCAATCCATCTCAGTATGGGTAGGCAAAAGAGCAGAGACGATCGACTCACAAACGGAGCTACTCGGGTCGTATGTCTTACCACACTCGATCAACGAGCCAGCGATGTCAACCCAGTGGTCGAGCTTCTCGGGCGTGAGCTGCAGTTCGAGGAGACGCTCGGGAGGAGACAACTTCCAGACGACGTCGAGCTGCTCCTTGCGCGTGAGGGGCCTCAATGTCGGTGCGAGGTCGTTGGCATCTTGCTTGCTCACGAGACTAAGGAAGTACGAGAGGTTGAGCATACCGCCTGTCCAGTCAATCTCGTGCATCCGGTCCGCAATGTTCGGAGGAATGTTGATAAGACCGGTGAACTTGACTTCATCCCCCATGGCTTCGAGTCGCTTGGCAACTTCGAAGGCGACGACACCACCATACGAGTAACCGGCAATGGCATAAGGACCGTGAGGTTGCGTCCGCTTGACAGCTGCTGCGTAAGAAGAAACCATCTCGTCCATGGAGCCGAAGAACGGGTGGCCCGGTTCGAAACCCCGCGCACGGAATGCGTAGAAGGGCCGCTCGTTCTGGAAGTACTTGGCGAGGTTAACGAAGATGAGAACTTCACCAACACCGGGGTGAACCATGAAAATGGGGGTCTTGTTGCCGGTGAGGTTGAGGGGAACGATGGGATCATACTCCTCGGTGCTCGCGTCCTTGGAAACCAAGGAGTCAACATATTTTGCCAAGCTGGAGAGGATGGGGTGCTTCAGGATCTGGATAGTGGGGATCTCTGTCAATTCAAACGCAGTCTCTCCCTCGCGCTTGAGTCTGATAACATCAATGGAGGTACCGCCGAGTTCGAAGAAGTTGTCGCCAGCAGACATGTCGCTCACGTTGAGGTTGAAGATGTCGGCGTAGATCCGAGCCAAGGTCTTCTCAGTCTCAGTGGAAGGGATAATGAAGCTGGCACCGCGAGCGATGCTCAGCAACTCCTCGGCGCGAACGATGTGCTTGGCAAGTCCACCCTGCTTGAATTGGTTGACGAGACGAGCCCTGGAGAGCTTTCCAAGGGTCGTCTTCTCCATTTGATCGCCAGGGATGGGGATGATGAGTTGAGGGGGAAGAGTGATCATCTTCACAGAGACGTCGCGGAGAGCACGGTGGGTTGCGAACAGCTTGGCTGGAGCATCTTCGCTGCTGAGATCGAATGTCGGCGAGTAGAAAATGACGAAACCCTCGGTTTCTTGACCGGGCGCACGATACGGTGCAGCAGCGAGGAACGAGTGAGTGACACCCTCGACCGTCTGGAGATGTGTCTCCAGTTCTGGGATACCGTACGAGACACCGTGCACAATCACAGTGTCCTTGATACGCCCGCTCAGTCTCATCTTGCTGTTTTCGATGATACCGACATCGCCAGTGCGGTACCAACCACCCTGAACAAAGCTGGAGGACGTCGCTTCGGGGTTGTTGTAGTACCGAACAAATATCATTGGACCGCGCACTTGGAGTTCTCCGCTCTGACCATCAGGACGGGGAGTAACACCGTCCTCGGGATTCACAATTCGCGCCTCGCACCCGGGAATGGGCGTGCCGAGCTCCAAGAACTCGTATGTGGGAGGTGTGGTCAAGACGTCAATGGGGTCGTAGATGCATCCAGCGCTGAAAAAGTTCCATTCAGATTGCAAACACCACGATGCACACCCTTAACTTACCAGGTCTCTGTCATACCGAATCCAGCGGAGATGGCGAACGAGGCATCGCCATTCTTCGCGAGATTCCTCAGGGTTCTGCTGAAAGCGACAGCGGTGCTGCTGACAACCGCTTCACCACCACTGTTAATGCGCCTGAGGGAAGTAAGGTTGAATTTCCCGAAGAGGTCGGTGCGTTTCTCGAGGTCGCGTGTGATTTTAGCGAGCAAGAAGTTGGGTGCGAATGCAACCTCGATCGACTGAGTGCAGGTTAAACAACAGTCAGACGCGTGAAACTCGGAGCACCATTGATCACAAACCTTTTCCTCGATCAAGCGGAGGTATCGCAAGGGGTCAGAGAGAATGGCAGACGCGTGAACATGCAGCTGCGAAGCACCATATACGAGTGGTGTGAAATGCATTTCGAGTGATCCAGCGACGTGGTCAAATCCGACCCCTGATTCCACGTTAGCACACCATCAGGTAGGCAACCATGAAACTCACAGTTCATGATCTTTGACTCTGAACTGAGGCCGTAGCTTCGGCCCTTGGCATAGCACGCAGCGATGATAGTCCGGTGTGTGTGCACGACAGCCTTGGAGAAACCGGTCGACCCAGAAGTCAAGAAAAGGATGGCTTCATCGTCAGGTTTGGGGACGTGGACAGCAAAGTCCGTGCCCAACGTCTCGGCTGAAGCTTTCAGCTCGGAGAGCAAGTGGATGTCGAGGCCAGGGATGGACTGCACTTGGTCCGCGCCGCTCTCGTTCGTCAACCAGGTTGCCGAAGAGAAAAGATTCTTGATGTGAGCGACGTGGCCCTCCTTGTGGGCCTGCTGAGCACTCAAGGCGGGCTGCAAGCAAGGCACGTAGCCAGCGAGGAGACAGGCCCAAACAGCTGCCATGTTGTCCTCGTGCTCAGTGAGGTAGACGACGACTACTGAACCAGCAGGCTTGCCCCAGGCACGGATAGCCTTTGCCAGGGAGAGGGCATATTGACTGAATTCGTAGAAAGTCTTTGTTTGAATGGAAGAGTCATGGGCTGAGGAGGAGACGAAGCCGAGTTGATGGTGAGGGTATTGGTGGACGGCGCGAGAGAGAACATCAAGGAGAGTCTCTCGGGCGATTGAGCTCGATAGAGAAGCCTTCAATTCATGAATGGCATCGACAGGGGTGACGGGCGAAGAAACAGCGACGGGAGCCATGAATAGTGATGGAGGTATACGAAGGTAGGTTGAGAGGTATGATGAGTGCACGTCGACGTCTAGGAGAAAGAACTTGGATGGTATGCATCAGGCTGCTTGAACCCCCAGCCTTTATACACTACGGGAGGTGTCAGCGGATCAGATTTGCGATGATTGACCGCCGAGCACGCGTAGCTGTGTGAACGACCAGATTCAGATTCGAGACACGAATTTGGAGGAGCAAACGGTGAGTTACGTCCCCGGATTAGGCAGTGACCAAAAAACCGCTCACCCTCCGTCGCAGTGCCACGCCGATTCGAAGATTGGGTTGGCGAATGCGAAGCATTGCACCATGGGCCGTGCCGGTGATACCAGGGCACTGCTCAGCAACGGTCGACGATAGAGTGGAGAAGACGGGCACGAGCTCATTTGGGCAAGCTAACGTGACTAACCCGCAACTTGAAATGAATGGAGGCGATGCTGAAGAGCAGTGATTAGCCGATTCGATTCAGCAAGACTGAACAAGTGACTCACCCCAGCTCATGCGTGTCGGTCATCATTTCTCGTGAAGGGCCTGAGGAATCATTGAAGACCCGGCGATCATCGAGAATGACTTGGTGTTGCAATGGCCTTCTAGCCTTCCTACAATTGAGCGACCCTTCGCCGCAGGGAACGGACTTGCGCCGACATTGGTCGCCAATTGATCGTCGTCCGGTAGACTCCATTCGCCGGTGGTCTTTCAACCGGGTTGTAACGAGCACCGGCCTCACTGTACTGGTGGCACATGGCCAGTTTGATGGAGGTACGTCAGTGATACACAGGGCCATCATCCTCACACGCCGTAATAACAATTTATCGTCTTGCTCGCAAACACAGATCACAATCGCCCCGTCCTCTGAGAGGTGGGCCGGGACCGTTACTCAAATATTGCGAATCGGGGCCCGCTACTACAGTGAAATGCAGGACGAGTAGAAAAAGTGTTATAACAGTTCATTCATTCTGGTGGCGAACACTCAATCAATTTTGTAGGGCTTTAGGGTGTCCCACTATCATCGGCAGCTCGATCGTAGTAGCGTATTGCTGTGAAGTGCGCTACTAGTGGACTCGCACTTGCAAATGTGGCATGATTAGCACCTACTGATGCGCGTCTCTCCAATCGATACGGATTTGTCTGCGAGCTTGCGTCTCCTTGTGAAGTTAAAATTATGGCCCAATTGAACACCTACCATCCGTCGAGCTACTTTACCGCTAAGTTGACACCCTCCATGTTAAATGATCGCCAAGTGGAACATCGGGGACGGTTTGTGTAGGGCCAACAGTTGAGTTAGTGTTATGATCAAAGTAGCATGTGAGTGAGTTTGGTAGGAAATCATCCAGTGTACTTTTCTGAGGTCATCCATGGGCTCCTCCCAAATTCATCACAAGCACGTGAACTTGACTGCTCTCATTATCGAGTCTTTCTGCTGCCCGTTTCCCCTCAAGAGCGCATTCGGATAAATATGTTTGTCGATCTTACATTCCTCGTTTGCCGAGGTGGAATGCGAGACGAACTCCGTGACTTCGAACCGTGTGGCAGAAGAAACAGATAATGCGACTGATTTGATATTCTGAGCAAAACGATCAGTCACATTGTCGAGCGCCTATGTCAGGCCGAGGAGAGAGCGGGACGGGGGAGGGATGACATTGAACTGAGTTTGCAAAAGACAACGGAAACGGGTGTATGAAACGTCTTGAACTGGTAACCACCTTGCAGGATGTAGCATGAATTCTGAGTGCCATATTTTCTACCTTTGCGCAGAGTTTGGCGAATTGGACAAATGCGGCATGTAAACTCGTCGTGAATAGAGTCTTGCAGCGTAGATACGCCAAGCATTCGCAGACTGCGCTTGGAAACGACGGAAGGTTTCGCTGACTGTTTATAATTACCTGGTCGTCGTAACGAGGTCACGTAGCTGGGATTCGAATGAGAATCAGCGCCAAAGACACGAGGGAGTGTGCGAACAGACCACGTTGAGAAGAAGGAAACGTGTTTATGGAGTATATTTGCGTACCACGAGTAAACTGAAACACGTTGTTCTTCCACTCTTCGAAGCCGACAACTGTGTTACCATTGGTGAGGATGTCGTCGGCGAACACCAGTGGGTAGCAGCTCCAAGGTGTGATTGAGCAATGCTAACCATTTAGTAAGGTCAAACAATAGTCCTTGACACCGGTCGCTCTTACCGTGTATACGCAGTTGCATTCCACCCTGATGGAGAGCATCTTTTCAGCGGAAGTAGGGAAGGGATTCGACAATGGCGAGTCTCAGACAGTAAAGAGGTCGCAAAGCAAACGGGAATGGAGGTGTACGCCATTTCTGTGTCGAGGGGTGGCAAGTGGATAGCGTGTGGGACTATTATGAAGGGGGCAAGCGTGTGGGACGGAGAGATGCATGAAAAAGTCATCGACGTGGAGGGCGGAAATGCAGTGCGGGCAGTGGACATTTCCCCAGATTCGACTCAATTTGCCACTGGGACTACCGCCAATGCGAGCATTTGGAACATCGAAACTGGAGAGCGACTCGTTGGCCCACTCGAGCATGACAATGCTGTCATTGGACTCAAGTTTTCCCCGAATGGCGAGCACATCGCCACTGCCTGTTGGGGTCGCTCGATTCGCGTTTTCGATAGTCGCAATGGCGACGAGCTCATCACCATCGACACCACCGCACCCATATCCATTCCAGCCACACCGCTTGCTTGGTCAAGCGATGGTCGACTCTTCGCCACATCCGAGGACAAGAAAATCAATTCTTTCGATGTGTCGACTGGATCACAGCTCGCCGGATTGCAATTTCCCAGTGTCCACTCTCTCGCTCTCGCCCCCAATGGAAAATTCATCGCAACATACGGGGACCGTTTGATCGCATTCCTAGACACATCGACATTCTCTTGGACTGGCTCTATCATTGAGGAAAGTAAAGAGATATGGTCGATTGCCATTTCTCAGGACAGCAGCTATGTCGCGACTGGACGAGACGACGGGAAAATTGTCATTCGTCACCTCAACAGTATCCTCGCAGACTCGTATGGTCCCTTTCGTGTAAGTATTTGCGCCTTTATAGTCCCAGCATGTTGCATAAGCCCCATTCTGTCTGCGTTGATGTGTAGGTACCTACTCCTCAAGTACAACAAGACCAGCGGCCTTCGACATCGGGCGGCCCCAACCTCGCGGTGAAGTGTTGTCAATCCACCATCAAAAGAGTTATACTGACCCCATTGCGTACGACAACAGGAAGAACCTATCAAATCCAGTCCACTCGACTCCGAGGGCGACAGCAAAGCCGGCGATGGTGATTTCGACGTACGAGTTCATTTGTTCCCCCCCCCCCCGAAACGAGTTCTCACACTAGCATAGCTTGAGGTACCGTTGAGCACCCCCGCCCCTCAATCATTCGACTATGATGAGGTTGGTGATCACTGTAATCTCCTCTTGCTTCCGTGTTGACGCTGTCGGAGGCTCCATCCCCGGCCCCTTCTTCCGGTCCTCATGAAGACGAGGCACCACCACTGGGCCCATCCCGTGTTATATCACAGCCATCAGTGTACCTGCCAGTGGCCTCACCCGGAGAGGCGCGTCGTGAGGAAAATCTCGAGTTGTCCAAAGGTGCGGTGGTAACGAGGTGGCTGCAGTCGAGGTTCAGGAGGAATAAGAAGGACCCAGTGTCACACAAGCCCAATCGACTTTTCGGAAAGTCACGCGAGCCTGCCGATCGTCAATCTCCATCCCACTCACCAGCGAGAATGGACGACAGGCTCGAGGGACCTTCTAGGATGGCTGCAGCTCAACGCAGGCCAGTGAGTGCTCTTTCCTGATAGACTATCAAATGTGGTGTCTAAAATATTATTCTAGCGAACGGTCGCGACATCGTGGAGAAAACAAGGGGTTCGTTGTACCCCGAGTTTATACTATGCGGGGACTCATCACACGTTATAGGATAAATCAGCTGCCAAGACTATTGTTCCCAAGCAGCCGAACGAAGGCACTTCTCGTAGTGGACAAGGTACTGCGGATGCAACGGAAGTGGACCCGGTGTGTCTCTTTCTGGTGATGATGGACCTCGTCACGTCAGCTCACGTCCCATCAGACGCAACAAGCCACCAATCCATCCCAACCCTCGCCCGCTGTGGTGCGTGTTACTTTCCTCTCACCTATGTTGTTAGACTTACAATAGATCAGCATCAGGAGGAATTAGGCTACGGGACCCTCAGGCTTTCGATTAGATATCCCATGTGGTTGTTGTGTTGTTGCTCAGACACACATGACGGGACACATTAGCAGTGGATCCATGGCGATGCTCTTGGCGATGCTTCCAGCTTTGCAATCGCTTTCCAAAGGGTACTGTATGCTAGCGGGTGACAGTCACATCGTCTTATGTCGGTGACGGAGGGGGTGTAGGTACTCAGGCTTCCTTCTAATAATTTACTCGTTACTACATAGCAAGTTTCGCTCGCCATGACCCACATAGCTGGACCTCACAAACCTACCATCAAATTTTCTCCCAACGAGACTCTGTCTTCAAACAGAGAGATGGTTCGGGGCAATTGGGCACTAGGGACTCACCGTTTCACGTACTCTTCTCAGAGTCCAATGTCCCTGCCGGCGGGATCTTCGACGGAGGGTTTTGGGACACCTAGGTCAGAGGACGCCCTAGCATCCTTTGCTTCTTTCCATGAGGCACTGATAGAAGCTAGCAAGTTACCGGTGTGTCCTATTGGACTTGACTTAATGTTTCTTCTGATCTGATGGTAGCTTGTCCCGTAACTTCCACCCTACAACCAAGAAATTGTCGAAAAGCATTACCGAGAGGGCCCATGCATTGTGGAAGAAGAGAGCAGTCATCATCTGCCTTGTAGATATCCAAGCACAATGCAAAGAAAGCAAGATATGCGACCACATCGGTGAGGCAGTCGCCGAACGTTTTCTCATCGAGAACTACATTCTCGAAGTCACCTACGTCAAAGGAAAGTACCACGAAGCAGCTTCCAAACTGACTACATGTGGTTTTGGTATATCCTACGACTGTCCAATAAGTTTCAACCGTGCGGCGTTATTGTGAACTAGCTGACGGAGGAACAGTGAGGGCCGTTACTAATTGATCGAGGTGCTTGAATGCATTACACGTAGATATCACACTGTCCCGCGAGCAAGTGGAACGTCCGCCATGCAGTTCGTTGATCGCAGCATCAGTAAGAATGATGATAAGCTTGTCCATGATTCAGTGCGAGACGAACCTGAGCTGATCGCCCCTGGTGAAGATGGCTTTGGTAGATCCATGAGAGGCTCCTCCCAACTTCCGAGTCATCACAGGCTCATGAACCCGACTACACTCTCAAACGACGGCGCAATCACCGAGTCTTCTGCTGCCCATTTCCCTTCAATCACGCATCCAGACAAATATCCCTGTCGACTTTACATTTCTCATTTGTAGAAAGAAATAATGATGGGTGTGCAGTACGAGAAAACCACCAAAATTGAAAAAAATGTGGGAGATCATGAAACCTGAGCCAAATCGAGAGCGAGAGAAAGTCGGGGGAAAAGAAAAGGACGGGTATGATCGAGCCAAAAGAACGAGGCGGGTAGAAATGTGCCACTGTCATGATGCGAGTCGGCAAGGAAAAGAGAACACCAGCAAAATAGGAGGGAAAGGACGGGGGTAACACAAATCGATGATATAATGCTGCGAGAGATTAGGGAAAATAGTGATTATTAAAAGGAGTGACTGCAGTGAGCGTCGTAGCGGCGAAAACATACACATTGAGAAGTGCTGCGCGTCGATCCACGAATATCAGGATGGAGAGACGAGGTGTGATCTGCTTAGGGTGGAGATGAGACATTAGTAAAGCTATTCTTCAAGCTCGATAGTGGTGCCGCTCGACTCCGTGCTGGGGTTTGCCCGGACGTTCTTGTCGCCCGCCCTGATGTCGATGGAGGCGTAACTCCTGTCCAAGCGCGAGGTCTTGAGCTACCCCCATATGCGCTCGCAGCGCTATTGGGAACACCATTCCCCCCGTGGTTTGGAGAGGAGGGCCCAAACGAGTCGCCATAGACACTTCGTGTGCCCAGCCCCCGATACCATATTCACTCTGCGAGCTGCTGATACCACCATAGACAGAGGCAGTGGCGTTCGGGAAGGTCACGGAGCTTCTGCCACATTGGCGGGCGGCATGAGCCTCCCACCGCCTGGAGAACCTCGGAGTCATTGTCGGGCCAGTCTGAAATACTGGATCAGACTCACGTGGTGCAACGGGAGGCGCACGAATGTGTGATTCAGAACCCCGCGCCGACGGTTCAAAAAACATACATGGAGGTTCGGGCGGTCCTCATTCGTGCTCAAAATGCCGCGGACCCTACTTCGGAGAACCCACTACCATCCGTAGCGGGAATAACTCAGTCCGAGAGGCTCGCTATCGCAAGAGTGCTGGTGAACCTCGGAGTCACTGTTCCAGTCTGGATCAGAACTCAGCTTGGAGGGATGCAACCCGGAGGTGCGCATTCTGTGTGATTCAGAATCTCGCGCTGACGATTCGAAAAACGTGCAGAGGTATTCGCGCGGTCTCCATCCGTGCTCGAGATGCCGTGGTCGTATTTATGAAGCAGTGGCACTTGACGTTGTATTCAGCTTGAGGTATCCGCTCTGTAATTACGACGCGGGGAAAGTTCGTATGTCCGTATCCTGGATCGGTCATCGAAATTCCCAACGCCATCTTTGATGATGCAGTCTTCCGATCCAAACCCGCAAATTTTACTGTTCGCATGATGACGTACTTGATGTTTTCGCATGGTGTAACGCCCCACCGTCGAATGACGAGGCACTACCAGCCCGCAGTAGCATCACTGACTTGCTTCCTGGCATCTTGCGGGCAGTGGATCGCCCTGCTACTAGCATCACCAAACGTACGACGTCGCCGTCGAGTGGCGCGTCACTAGAGTTGTGTTGCGGACTGCCCTGGAGCCGTTTCCTCACGGAGACCATCCCTACAAGGCGTTCTTCTTCATCCTCGCTAGGCTCGCGGAGGAAGCGATCCGAGCCGGCCCCTCTAACGACCTGCTTCATTTCAGGTCAGCCAAGATCGGTCGACGCTTGAAGAAGCTGAATGGTTTTCCGATGCTGCACCAGAGACGTGCAGTCATGCTCGAGCGATAAGTTACTTGATGATAGGTGGGAACAGGTGACCATGTTGTAGTCTCGCGCGATGGTCCTGAAGGCACGATTAGGACACGTTCAGGATCTTCGGCGGCAGGATAAGGAAAGAGTGTGGAACTTCTTCTGGGAATGCAGCGCTGCAGCCTCGAGTCACGTTGATAATTTTTGGGTACGTGGCAACATGAGGTCAACAGCGAGGTTGACGAAAAAGGTTAGATACCAATGTAGGTCTTCAAACAAGATGCCTGCTGGAATACGCAGTGGAGGAGTTTGGGGACATGTTGACAAAACATGCAGCAGACTTTGTTTCTGCGATGGACCGGGAGGGGAATTATCGAAGAGTGCTGGAGCTGAAAAAGCTAGACATACCAAGTAAACAGTGGTGCTGTAGTCGACTCCAACTTTGTTGCTTCGAAATTCCCAGCTGCCAAAATCTCCGCATTGTCATCCTCCTACCCGTACTCCGTCACGTTGACTCCGCGGACGATTCCATCGCGTGAAACGTTTGAGTTGATGCTCGTCGTAACTCTCGACGGGCACCAGCTCTACGGTGAAATTTTCCTTGTTCAAGTGGCTCTTCCGCTTCTCTGAGCGGCCAGCAAACCTTAGAAGCAAGTCTGCCTGGTAAGTTTTCTGGTTCCAGGATGCATTCGCCAGTCGCCAAGCAAGTACCTTAACAGACAATTGGGCATGGCGTGGTTTTTGCTGTTTGATGCTTGTTGCGATACCTGAAGGACGATTCGTTTCTACCACTATTGGCGACCGCTCTACCAATCAATGCCCTGAACCGCACCCAAGGCAGGCTGTAGACAGGCGAGTCGTTCCATCTTGATCTTCTCTCGGGGTCTCATAGTGGGTGCAGTCCTGTGCCGAGGATTGCGGACACTGAAAGGCACAACAGCTATTTTGTAGCAGCTTCGTGCTTCGAGTTGCACGTTATTGATAACGGTGTAGGTCCATCCTGTGCTGTTCGGACTCGGACCGTCGAATTTAGACAACAATCCTCGCCACAGATAAACGAATATAAGGGCAGAACCTAATACATGTGTTTTACTCCTTCTCCTCTCCAACGCCACACTATCGAACACCAAACCCATTCTCATTATCAT
>JBBPNO010000561.1:0-19967 GCA_038090915.1 Boletus eberwhitei
ATGATAATAAGAAAATCTATATTATCTATTCATGATCCCGCACGATTCTCATTTCATGCAGGTCATCCGTAGAGAACAGATTACAATCATCCCTGATTGTACATTACTTTTTCAGAAGATTAATCTTCTTGCTGTGGCTGATCATCTTCTGCAGGATCTGCTATATCTTCATTGAGTTGTTCTGGTGCCCTGTGTGCCAGTGCTGCCAGAACTTGCCATAAAACATTCATTGAAAGTTCTATAAATGGACGATCCAAAGGATCTGTCAGTTCTTGACTAGGTGCTTGGTTTGGATGGTGTATAGGATCCAGAGTGTACATTTCATATCTAAGACTATTTAGTCTTTGATTGAAAATTCTTGCATAATTGTAGATAAATCAGCAGTAATGGCAATCCCAATGGATAATGGGGGTGCCTGCATTAGGTCCTGTCAATTGGATGGTGATTCTGGCATGGTAGTCAGGAAATAATCTGTGTTCATCTCCCTGAGTATGCTGATAGAGTAATGTTCATAATGATTCAAACAGTACATTGATTAGTCCTTCCTGAAGGACTAAGTCATCTAGAGTAGGATTGTTATGGATTTGAATCACCATTTTGTTAGATGGTCTTATGGCAATCCTTTCTTATGGGGTAAGAAGTCTCCTTCAATATCTTTCTTATTATCATATTTATTCTACTAGCTAGTCTAGTAGTTTAACGTTATAGTATGGTGAAGATTGGGGAGAGTACTAATAGATAGGATGCAATGATATGAAATGGGGGGTGAGAGGGATGCTTCTTGCAATAGATGCAAAGTATATGGGATAAATGTTAGAAAAGTCCACTATCCATGTAAGGGGTTT
Organism: Boletus eberwhitei; assembly: GCA_038090915.1. NCBI lineage: Eukaryota > Fungi > Basidiomycota > Agaricomycetes > Boletales > Boletaceae > Boletus > Boletus eberwhitei. The sequence continues at coordinate 846 of JBBPNO010000561.1, forward strand.
GTGGAGAACTAGATAGATGCTGTGCTTTATATATTGTGGGATAGAAAACTCGTACCAATAGGTAGGAATGCATAGAGTAAATGGTTTCTTTTTGATAGAGTGGTGTTCTGGGGATGGTAGTACTTCAACGTCTACACAATCGTCCCAGTGCTCAAAGATGTGATCAAGCTTTCCAATGAATATGGGAAGAGGGTGTTCAGTGGTGTAAATAGCACTCTTGCTATTTGCACATGGCAGGCAAGTTAGCTCATATTCTAGGGCATATCCTGAGGACAAGGCTCTGGTTGCTTGGGTATAAATGAATATGCCATGTGCACAATGGTGCGAAAAAGAAATGGTGGGTTGCATTTTACTGGCTATCTCAGTTACTGTGATGCTCCTGGAGAAGGTACTCACAGGTAGCAAATGTTCTGGTGGATAAGGGCAGGGTACAAATCTGGAGGAACTAGGTTTATAAGACAGTGACTTGCACGAAATGAGAATCATGCAGGATCATGAATAGATAACATAGATTTTCTCATTATCATATGAAAGGCTATACTAAGGCCTACTCCTCTATCAAGTTTCAGACCAATCCAATGGTTTATTAAGGAGATATGAATAAATCTCCAACTATCACTACTATTACTAGCTTTTATCAGCTATACAAATATTTATATTTCTAATCATGTGACTGGTACCTTTATTCCCACACTTGCACAGCATGATCACATGACCCTTGCCCTGGTTAGGATGCTGCTAAAATTGCCATCCAATCACAGCATTGGCCATAAAAGTATAAAGGTTTGCATGCACTCACTTCACATCTCAGATTCAGCTAGCCCAGAATGAGTTAGACTAAATCAGTGTGAATCAAAGTGAGTCATAGCACAGCCCCATGAGTCAGTATGAGTCATTATGACTCTGCATGAGTCATACTAGTCCATATCGGGTGTACTTTCCTCCAGAGGCACCAATGGCTCAAGGAAAGGGAATGGAATGGGAACCAGCACAGCCATATGTAGAATAGCATAAAAGGAGGCAAGATCGGCCTGCAAGAATCTCATCTCATCTTAAAACCTCCTCTCAGAACATCTGAAAGAGAAAAGAGATCACCTAGAAACCTGTTCAGAGTGAGAAAGGCTCCTCTGACAAACAGGAACCATAAGTGGTAGTGTTACTAAGCAAAAAAGTACTACCATAATAGGAAAGGGAACACAGCCACTAAGCAGAAAGGCACTGTAACCTAGATAAATCTAGTCTAGGAATATCTAGTATATCAGGGATTAGAATCTTGCACAGAACTTGCACTCCAGTGACCCAATAAATAAGGTTTATCACAATCCATATTGAGTGACCACTGAGTGACCCAAATAGGAAGTTTCCCACGGTCAATAAGATGGCAAATATATTGCTATAAGGCCATAACATTCAAATATTAGGAAAAGCCTAGAAATACATTTCTAGCCTCAAAACCCTTGCTTGAAAAGCAAGTCAAGTAACCAAAAATTAGTTGCCTATCTCACCATAGATATGCTAACTCCAAGTCTAGCTTAAGAATCCAGACACCCAAGAAACCTACTCTACTAAAATAGTAGACAAAACCTATCTCCACTAAAGCGAGATAAATAAACTCTAAATAGCTAGGAACAAGCCAAACCCTTTTCTTAGAATCTAACCATTCGGGAAAGGAAGAACAACTGGTGAGCCAATTGACTAAACTATAAAACTCACTCACAAGACAAGTCTTCTGTTTGATCTGGTAGATAAGTTGTCTATTACCAGCTTATAGTCAGATTGGGGGCTGGAGGAATAGTTGAAGGATTAATCATATAGCCTAGCATCCTAGACATCAACCAATTCCTGAAAGATCGACACCGGCCCATGAATCAATACAACTTACATTCTAGGGCCCTAATCAGAAGTCTAGGCACTTGGATCATTTTTGAAAAAGGATATGCTGCAAGAATGCATGCACCTTTTCACTAGAATGATGGCTGAATAGGCATCCCCCTCCTGATGCTCATGGGCAGCACAGATCAATATGAGGATCTTCCTTCACTCCTTCTAGACAAATTACTTGCCAAATTGAGTGGCCAATACTGACTCCAAGAGTGGGTAGGTGGGTATTGTTTAGTTTATTCACTGCTGAATAAGATGCTATGCTGCTGCATTGTTTTTCAAATCTTTAGCTTCACATCTCTCATTTGCAGGATGATAATCTGGCAACAGTTGCTAAGTAGGACTTTGGGAACTGGTTCCACCCTTGACATTGATGCTATTTATATCTCCGAATTCTTCAAGGGTAGTAAAGATAGGTGGATTGAGAGGATGCCAGCATGCAGTCTGCAAACAAGTGGTAGACATGCTGATGACTGTAGTAGTGGTTGAGATTGAAATATTTATAGCTTGCAGGTCTGCTTTGTCCATCTTGTGGATTCCTTTCCTTTCCACTTGACCTGTCCACACTGTCCACAGTCAAGATGCCAGAACTATAATTATCAACAGAATCTAAAAATGGAAAGTAGCCAAGCAATATGGAAATGGGACAACTGCACTTGGTCAGGATATGAATCCACTAACTTAGGGAAATGGCTGCTGTAGAATATTGGAGTTTTTACTTTGGATTTCCAGCTGGTTGAACCTGGGTCAGCAGCTACTGACCACCAGCACTGAGCATATTGGCATTGAAATTTGTCCACCAATAATGTACTAGTACTTCATAACTTTCATGTAGACCTTCTTACATAGACCATATTATTTTTCTCTTTATTTATACTATTTTCTCTAATTTTATACATTGACTTTCATATTTAGCCACCATCTATTACTCCTATAATTCAAACCTGCCAAACGATTAAAGTCCATGCATGTTAGGACTTTCTTTGATAGCTCATGTCTCAAACTGTCCAAGTTATTATGATGTCATATCTTGTATTTTTTTGTGGATACATAGTTTTGTCAAAATATATATAGGTGGAAGTACATTTGTGGCCTAATGAATTGAATGACATATCAAGGAATATATTAACACATCAGCCAGGTGAGAAAAAGAATGTGTTTAAGAAACTTTGACATGAAAATTTTGAAATGTCAGCTTCCAAAAACAGATTGGCTAGTGGCATGCTAGCTTTTGAGGTGAGTCAAGTTTTGACAGGCTCAGAGTGCAGATCTTTAACAACTAGCTGATCCAAGAATTGAATGTAGAGGACCTACACTTCTGATAAAAGGTATGTATTCATTCCTTGTATATAAGCCTTGTCTCTTTGCTCCTGTATTTCTTCTAATTTTGGAATAGTTATTCATTCATCAGAATCATGGTTCACTTTGACTTACCTCTGTTTGCTACCTAACATTATTCCAAAATTTCCCCTCTACTCAATCCTTATCTCTATTTCATACTCCTCATTTATCCTGCTTTTATCAACAAGATTCTTGTCACAAATATTTACATCCTCACCCTTATAACATCATGAACTCAAACAACATGTCCTTTTCAGTCTGAAGCGATCATGGGTCCATGCCATTGCCTATGGTCTCTGAGTTCCAGTCCATTCAAATGGAACTTGAATAAGATGTTGTTGTCTTCCCATCCACCAACTACATAAAAAGATTTAGATGGATATTGGCTCATCTAGTTCAAGTTATTAACAAGGATTCTGCTTAAGAGGAATGAATGTCAGTAAGTTCAGCCATATATTGGCTGCTTTAAGTACCATTGGAAATGCTGGGTGTTCAAAGCATAGCCAGATATATAATATCTAGTGAAGATTATTTGCATTCTATTAAATAGAGCTAATCTACTGTATAATAGAAAGCCAATTAAGCGAAATTTTGAAGAAGCTGGTCTGAGAAAGTTGGAAATCAAAGTTAAGCAGTAAAGAAATCTCCATCACAAGCAATATGCATATTCATATTTGATTACTTATGGAAGTGCAAGTCTTTAGCCATATATTTCATTGACCTTCCAACAAAAAGAGTCAAAGATTACCTATCACCTTTGAAAAAATAATATTATAAAGCTCACAGATCAAGAAGAATATGCTAAGATGTGGAAAAAGATACAACAACATGAAAAGACTATTGTTTAGAAAGGGAAATTATTTGCAAAATCTCTTGCTTTATTAATTAAGGAAGTCCTTGACCAGTTTGCAAAAAGAGTATATGTCAGCTGTGAACTTGTGATGTATTTGCTCATTTTTTTTTTATTATAGGCTATACCTGGAGTTGCTTGGATGGGGTAGAGGTCATGGGCATAGTGATGTACAAAGGTCAAATATCACCACTTAGTATACATTTGAATAGTTTGAAGAATTTACCTTTGTCAGGGAGTTAATCAATAGTTATGAACTTGAGCTGGCTAAATGGCTGAATTATATATATTATTACAGTACAGAGAAGGCTAGTTGCACAAATGCTAGTTGCACAAATGGCAAGAATTTTTAAATGTAATAATCTTTTAATAATTTTTTGTATCAATATAAATTAACCATCATCAACTGGCCTATCAGGATTGCTGTTACAGATCATATTATTTTTCCTTTATTTCTACTATTTTTTCCAAATTTATACATTGACTTTTGCATTTAGCCTCTATTTATTATTCCTATAACCCAAACCTGCCAGATGCTCCCATCAGCCTCATGGCATCCTCATGCCATTCACTTTGACTCATCCAAGGTCTAGATTGCCTCATGTCTGCCTGTAGGATCACATATATAGTCTAGACAAACACATATTCACCTCATGCCCCTATCTTGACTTGTCCACCTCATATACTCCTCATGTTGGGCTTTCCTTCTATTTTATGGCTGTACTGATGATACATGTATTTCCCTCATATTAGCCTCACCTATTATATATGCAAGCATAGCATATTGTTAGATCTAATATATACAAGTGTAAACTCCTAGACAGTATATAAAGGTCTAAGAGCCACCAGAGTATCTTCGTCTTGTCCTTTTAGTTTTTCCCACTCACTACTAGTGTGGCTAAGTGCTACTTGATTCATTCAACTTGCCTATTGTCATAGATCAGCCTTACTAGTAAGATTTGGTCATTTCAGTTGCTGCTCCATTCACATAGGTGCTTTATAATGCAAAAGTTGATGAACCTGTTGTAGTCATTGACCTTTAAGCAGCACTCCCCAAGCTTCCATATATGTCAGATCAGATTCAATGCTGGAAGGAAAACATTTTCCAATATAAAGAACAAATATTCCTGCTTTGTAATCCGTTATGTTGAGATATTAGTTGTTCTACTGATATCATATCAGTTTTAATTTTAAATTCCCTCATCTAACCAGTTACTCACTCTATATTATAAAATAATGTATCTCACTAATCAATAACACATAGTCTTACAATCACTATATATTGTATCTTTAAGTAGTACCAATGGTGAGTTTCTTAGGATATATCTCATGAGGTCAGCATTTTTGCTGAGCCAATTGAAAATGTAATCCTCATCATTGTTATATGAAGATATTACTTTTGTAGCTTGTAAAAAGGCTAAAAATTGAGTCAAACAGCATTGCCATGATCAAATCTGAGCACTTGGCATCTATTCTTCAAAATCTTATATACAATCACACAAGCTTTACTATAATGAAAAGAAATTCATTTTAGTGTACTTTGTATGGGAACATATAACCTAAAGTCTTGATCCAAGGTATGTTGTGTGACCTCCTCTATCTATCAATGTTTATTTTCAGTATTTTCATTGACAGATATAAGCAATCATGTGTTCTTATCTATCTACAACTCATACCTCTTTAGATGAGCTAATGTCCATATAAATAAAAGGTCTCATCATCATATGCAATCCCAATAGTTAATGGTTATCCCCTCCACTTCAATGTATCCAGATGATGTTTCTGCTCTATTATTTGCTCTACAACCCTTTCTAACAGCTTTCACTTTGGTTGCTTCACAACTTTTGTCAACCCCTCTTGCTTCAATTGTTCAATTTTCCAAGTTCTTTACCAAACTCCATGGCTACCTAATGCTCAATGTTGATATTCCTTTTGCTTTATCCAAAATTCCTATGACTGGGATGCATTTCTATTAATTTGCTTGGCCAGTAGATGGTAAAGCAAACTTGTTTCACAGAAGGAACATCATTCCGGTAAGTTTACATACTTTCAATTCCATTCAGACTGACTAATATACCATCTTAAAGGGTATCATGATACTGGTGATATCTAAATGTCGCCAATGCTTGGTGAGAAAAAATGATCAAAAATGTCAATATTTACAAATAGTCAACAGGAAAATCTACCATCATATCTTTTCCACAAATGCAAATATTGCCCCAACAAAAATCAAGATTGTAACATAATAAAACACTATCCTTAAATTGGCATCTTTTAAGATCTTTGGAGTCACTCACTTCCCTATTCCACTTTCAATCAGTTGTGTGAATATTACCTGAACTGTTTGGATGGCATTTTAGAAGTATTCCTAAATTGAAAACAGGAATGTACTGGATATAGCAATAAGATTACAACAATTTATCAGAAAGTCTTGCCATCTCCAATAGCAAATCATTTGTACCACTATGAGCTTAAATTCACAATGCTATCATGTACTAAAACATATTTTTGATCTCTGTCCTGTTTTGCAAATTTAGTCAGTTAATTATATCAAAATGATTTGAAGCTGATATAATACATACTATAACTATATTGGCTGTCACTTATTATGCCTAGATCTTTATCAACTTATACAAAAAGGTATTTACTCTGCTTCAAGCTCTATTTACTGTATGAACATAAGGCCTCATTATAGCAAGGGTGGTTGGGGCCAAGAGGTGTATTCCCATTGTGTCTAGTGCAAGCTGCTTTGATATATTGGACTAGATGGAGTTCATCTTCAGTGAGGAGAGAAGATGACATCAAAGGGGTGAACTGAGAGTTGGAGTAGGTGTTCAACAGGGAAATTGTGTCAGCCAGGTAATGTTCTGTGCACATAAGTTGGCTCCTTTAGGATCTATGACATACTACATTAGTAGCGAGAGGTAGAAAGGGCCAGATAATATTATCAGGTTTTCCATTTTGTGTATTAGTCTGACCTCTATTACAGAATGTTAGTACATAGAATCCAAATGATGGACTACTTATACTCATGTAGGATAGTGTTTGCTTCTAAAATAGCCTTCCATATAGAAGCCTTATGCACATTGCACACGGTCTCACCATATGACCACCCCGAGTGCACTGGGCATATGTTAAAACATCCTTTACATTTGGTGGATACCATTCTAGAGATCTGATGTCAATTTCCTTCTTATGGGTCCCTTGAGGAGCACAGCATTTGTGAATACTGTCACCTCCATCCATGGATGACAAAAATAAAGGTATATGAGATATGGAGGAAAGTATTGATGGCATTGAACAATGGGATAGGACAGTATATAGTGAGTCTCTGAATGAACAGAGCCAGTTCCCAGACAGGGCTCTAAAAGCACCTGTTTGTCCACCAGAGGGGGTAGAAATCTGATCTTTAGGTTGTGAAGCCTGCTTGGATGTTAGCAAACAATTTGTAGATAACATGGTCTCTTGATGGTGTCAATGGCATCTTCTAGCCTTTGCTATGTACAGGAGTAGGTTGTGGACTGGACAAACCAGGTGTTTGATTGCTCATAGATAAAGAATTCAGGCCTGATGCAGTGCTTGGCCAAAACAGATACAAATATTTAGATGTAGAATATAAAGAAGAAGAACATATGTTATTTAATTCATACTTAGATACATCGGACATAGAATCTGTAAATAGTATTACCTCTACTGAAATGGAATCTCATGCAAGACATCTTCTATAAGTTACTGCTCATGCCATATACTGCCAGGACCACCCCATCCTAGGCAAAACCAAAGCCTTCATTTCTAGTCATCATTTAACAAGACAAAGAACATGAAGACCAAGAGGTAGTACCTTTATAAAGAACATACTTGGAAACTGAAGGTGAACATTAAAAACACCTCAAAACTAGTCAAGAAATTCCATACTGCCAACTCTACTGCAGTCCACCTAACATCCACCAGCTGTAATTGCCCTACGTGCACCTTAACAACTCCACCCTTCACAAAGAAATCCTTTAAGTTGTACACCAAATCACTCAACAAACTTCCCAACCACCTTTTGAAATACCCACCACAGATTCAGAACCCAAACTCACTGGTATTCTTTTTGTAAGGGACTTCAAGGATTAAAAAGAGGGTAATGAAGCAATTTTCTTCATTTAATACAATATTTAAGTAATTAGCTAAGACTTATACCTTATGGATGCCTAGAACACTTAGGTTATATGCTTATATTATATGAGCCTAGGCCTTACATCTAGATACCATATCATTATGATGACAGCACTATGTCACACATACATTATAGAATATTCCTAGATATTCTAGCATATTTTGTGCCAGCCCTAAAGCATGGTCTGTGCACAGTGACTAGTAGTATATATAGTAGGTACAATGCTATAACTTTTTTCTATTTTTGGAATTACTTTTTATCTCTTGGATATTACTTTTGAATAATTCTTGGACATTGTTGATTTTTTTCACATATGCCAATGTTACAGTCAATTTGCCAAGATATAAAGATAACAATATGAATAATTTTTATTTTAATAATAATATCAAATTTTCAAATGATATGGAAATTTTACATTCTTTAACTTAAAGTTTTTTTCTTATTGTTGTTATAAATTTAAAAACCTTATAGTTTTATATTTAATTAAGTAATTTAAAATTATTTTATTTTACTTTGATTAATATAGTTAATATCTTTATATTGACTTTTATCACCTTTATCCCTATCAGATTTATAAACAAATAGGACTTACCAAGCTTTGTTTTATATTAAAGAAAATCATGAGTTTAACAAGCATAATTTTCAAAGAATTTAAGGCATTCATAAATATTTTATAGTAAATATTGAGAAAAGTTCTGAATTTACATTAACAATGATTTGATTTTCATATACAAAATAAGTGCAAAATATTAGTTTAAATCAGGGAATATATTTGTAAATCTTTATATTATGTTATATGCTAAGGTCTATGCAGAGATCTAGATCTACAATCTTATGCATCCTCATACCATTTCCCTTAACTCACTCATGGTGTAGATCATTTCATGTACTCCTCATGTCTAGCTTTTCTTTCATTCTATGGCTGCATTGATCCATATGTTATCCTCATATTAGCCTTACCTATTCTACAGTATATACATGTAGCATAGCATATCATTAGATCTTGTATATATCCTAAACAGGATGTAAAGGCCCAAATTGCTATCAGGGGACCTTAATCTTGTTCTCTTGGTATTTCCCACCTATTGCTAGTGAGGTTAAAAGCTTTAAGCACCACTTTACTTGCCCTTTGATAGTAGCTAAACCTTCTGGTAAAGTTTGATTATTTCATTAGGACAAGTCTTCTAACCAGCTCATGAACTAGCCATCTGATCACTATCTCTTGTGACCCCTTTGTCACTGGTAGGATCTCCTTTATTATAATCATTCCACTGAACTCTTGATACTTCCAATTTTCATCAAATAAGAAGAGGCTTCTTTATTCCAGTATATTACCTGGCAATACCAGTTAGATCACCAACTCCACTTGAGATACTGGTTGATTGAAACTTGATAATTACAGTAATCACAATGAAACAACCCCCAACCTGCCATCCTCTCCTCTAGCTTGACAGAGGTAACTTTTCTTGATCCTTTTCATTATCGCACATATTAAGCTTTTCTTCTACAGAGATCTCATGTATTATTAGAGTGGGAATACAATTGGATATACATATAGCAATGAGCTAGATATCAAACATATTAGAAAAAGAGTTCACATAGCCTATGACTTTATTGAAGAACATTCATGTCTTTAAAAAAGACGTCCAGAACAAGCAACTCCTGATTATATTATATCTATTCTATTACTGTGCTGGCAGTTAATTGCTTTGGTTAATGGGAATGACAATCTCACAGAGATAGTCAGTCTGTATATTGACTCACTTGGATAGCGCAAGAACCAAGATACCAGGCTATATATAACATATGTCAATAGTCAGTTGATTTCTATAACCAGGGGTGCACACTGAGATGGTCTCTTCTTCTTTGACAAATTAAAGGGGGATAAAGGGAGTTTCTTCTTGTTCAATGGGCAGTGATTAGTATCAAGGGTTCATCAAGGGTTTGTAACAATGAAGAACATTCTACTAGTAACAAGGGGTAACAAGAGGTGGCAATTGGGTAGTTAGTCCAAGGGCCAATTAGAAGTCTTGCCCTGATGAAATGATCAAGCCTTACGAGAAGGACTTAGTTCAATCAAGTAGGCAAGTTAGGATAATCAAGTAGCTCTTAGGATTAACCAGTAAAGAATGAAAAAGACCAAGAGGACAAGACTGAGGTCCTTTGATAATGACTTTGGCCTTTATATATTGTCTAGGAGTTCACACTTTCAAAGTACAAAATATCTTGAAGATGCAGTGGGCAAAGGGAGAGGTGCTAGTGTGAGATCCACTAGCAGGATCTTCTTCAATAGTACACAAATGCATAGGATAAGACTTATTGAAGTCTTAGTAGATAGTTGATGAACAGAATAAAGAGGAGATATTTCTCTATTATTTTATCTAGGTCAGAGGTCCTAATTTATATATGTATAGGAACTATTTGTCTATATGTACTGTATCTCCTATAAAGAATATTCCATAGAACATTATAAAATGTCATGAAATGATTAAGAAGTGATTAGTAAGCTGAAACACATGAATATAAGTAGAAATGTGTAAAGTATAGTAGATATTAGTTAACTATTTAATAGCATAATGAGTTCTATTAAAGATAAGTAATGAAACAGTAAGATGCATAATATGAATAGCATTATCACAATCACATGTCATAGATCATGTGATATAATCTAGAATCAAAGTTATGTAATAAGAAATCCTAAAGACAAACACCTTGATTCTCAATCTACACTTATATATACTAGATCTAACAATATGCTATGCTACATGTGCAATAGGTGAGGCTAACATGAGGGAAACACATATCAATACAGCCATAGAATGGAAAGGAAGCTAGGCATGAGAAGTCCATGAGGTGAATGAGTCATAGATAGAAGCATGAGGTGATCTAGACTGTGAATGAGTCAAAGTGAATGACATGAGGATATCATGAGGTCTGTGAATCTAGATTTCTGCATGGACTGGAGCATTTGGGAGGTTTGGGTTATAGGGATAATAAATAGGGGCTAAATATAAAAGTCAATATATAAAATTAGGAAAAAAGTAGAAATAAATGATAAAATAATATGATCTATAACACCTAGCTAAGTGTATTTGTAGCATATGAGTTTCAATGTCCAGTTTTGGTCAAAATATCTGGAGAGCAGATGGTCATGTTTATAGTGGAGGACTCAAATTTGGAGGTCATCAGGTATATACATAGATGTGATTGTTGATATAGAGTAATCCATCTTCATCAATAGACCAATGCAAGTTGGATTCAAAAGAGGATATATATTATGAATTGGAGGGGAGTGCAAATAGGATGTTGCTGTGGAGTTATTCTATATTAAAGAGTGTTAGCTTGGAATACTGGAGCTGTGAGGTATAGCATGGAGAGATGAAGCAAGCTGTTCCTGTGTAAATATGGGGCAGAAATTGTGCAGATTGACATAGGTATAGTCATTATCCTTTTTTTAGGCTTTGTACCAAGACATCCAGGGCAGAAATGTATGGTTATATGGAATTGAGAGAAGAACTCTGATCACTAGGGTTGCCAGTGAGTCAGGAGTTTGGAGGTTGCAAAATACTCAAGGTTCCTATGTTTAGTAATAACATTACTCAGAGTACCAGAACATGCCAGGTAATAATGCAAAATCTGGAATGATTCATGGATGGCAAGATATTCCCTATTGTGGATGTTATAATTAAGCTCTGGGGCAGAGAGCACTCATGAAAAGAAGGCAACTGGCCAGATTTCTTCATTTAGACAATGGATGGAGAGTGTTCAGAGCCCAATGAATTAGGATAGAAGTGATAGTGAAGGTGTCCTTTAGTTTGTGGAAAATGAAATGACATTCATCACCAAAATTTCACAGAGTTTCTTTGTGAGTCAAGTGAGTTAAAGGAATGTTAATATTGGAGTAATTTGCAATGAAGCAGTAGTAGAAATTAGTGAATCTAAGGAAGAACTGAATGTCCTTGATTTTTTAAGGTTCTGGTCAATCCTGCATAGCCTAGATTTTGTCTGGGAATATAGTAAGGCCAAAGAGGGTGATGATACATATAGCCAAGATATTCAATAGTATTAGTGGACCATTCATATTTCCTGGATTTTGCATAAAGGCTCTATTTGTAGAGTTATTAAATAACTTCCTGAACATATTCCTTTTAGGAAGCTTTGTCCTCAGAGAAGATAAGGATGTCATTCAAGTAAACTATGATGCAATATCTAAAAGATTTGTGAAGATGACATTGACAAATTGCTGGAATGCCACAGGGGCATAAGTAAGACTTAATGACATAACTAGCCACTCATACTAGCTATAGCATGTCTGGAAAAATATTTTCCATTCATCTCCCTCAGCAATGCAGACCAAGTGATAGGCATACTGGAGGTTGATTTTGATATATATTCCAGCATAGCTTAGAGCATCTAGGAGATTGGAGATATGGGAAAAAAGGTAGCAATATTCTTTGTGATCTTGTTTAGTCCTTGAAAGTTGATACAAAAACAAAGCAAACCATACATACTTCTTGTGGACAAAGAGAACTTGAGCAGCACAAGCAGAGAAGGAGGATTATATAAAGCCTATTGATAGATGCTCCTCAAGAAAAGCATAGAGCCAAGTTCAGAGATGAATAGGAAATAGGTGGTATGAATGGCAATGTCTTGATTATTTTTACTTGCCTTTTACCACTATCAAGCCTGCTGATAAGGTTTGGTTGTTTCACTCACCTCTTTGACCTGTTGTCAATATCAATCAGTAAAGACAGATAGCTGAGGATATTACAATTGAAAAAGAAACTGGCCTTGCTCAGTGCAAAGCTCAGATTGCCCTTAGGGTGCCTATTGGCATGACCATTTCATAATTATAAACTTACTTCCCATGACTACAGCATCAAACTTCACATTATTGAATAATATGAGTACCATATGCATATTGGTGAAATCACAAATTTTCTAATTGTATCTATACTCATCATAATAATGCATGGGGCTCAGTGATTGCCACCTAGGTATGCCATGCTCATATAGTGTTTCAGTGGAGATAGGTCATTGTCTTGTATATTTGTAAAGTATGTCTATGTTATCATAATTCTTCAAATTAATACATACATATATATGAGATGTGCATAAGGTGCATATGCTTAAAAGAGATCCTCAGGACTGTTGAAGATTGGATAGAAAAACTACATCAGACTCTTTAGTGTGCAGCATTTCTGACAAAGACAGATAATTATATATATGTTAAGAATAACAACTCTGAGGAAACTCCAAAGTACCAGGATTGGCTGAGGGGGTCAGAGCTTGGCTTTACCATATGTGATATGCCCTTGCTTGAGTTCATGTCCTAGATTGCAGTGATGTCAGGGATTCAGAGGTTATGACTTCAACATGATCAAATATCAGTCAAGTAGAGGTTGGAGTGAGTTGTCAAGACTTGTCAAAGCAGAGATTGGAAGTAGTGTTCAGAGTTGATATTTCAACTGACTATACAGGAGTCATACTGAGAGTTTATATATGATTGGGACAAAAGCATTAGTAATGGAATTCATAAGGTATAATGAGTAATGGAACAGAGTTGGTACCTTGCTAGAGCAGTGCTCCTAAATGAGACACTGGATTGGAGGTATTTACAAAGTAAGACTAGAATGAATGAAGAAGCATAGGAATGTACAAATGAAAAGATAAGAATACTATAATATGGGACATATAAGTCCAAGGGCATAGAAGTGCATTCCAAGAAAGAACATGCCAGAGTTATAGACAGAAGTCCGAACTTGGACTTGTTGACTTATAAGGAATATGACAGTATGCACTGAAATGTTGAACTGTCCAGGTTCTGGTGTATTGCCCCTTATTTCTAGGAATACAAGGTGGGAAGAAGGAGATTTTGGAAGGAGAGGAATATATAAATCTCCAAGCTATAGATTTTTAATGGTATCATAGATAATATTGTCAATATAGTACATTTTTTGGCCTGTAGTTTTCTAGGAGAAATTATCAGGCGTGCCAGCATAATCATAATTTAATAGTAGGTAAAAGGGATAAATTTTCTTCTCATTCAATCACTATATTGCAACCTATGAGAACTGCCAAGCCTTAGGTTGACAGCCAGTTGGTTATAAGTGGCAACTGTGATTGTGATTATATATAAAATGTTATTATATTAAGAATTATTTAATCAAACTAGAGCTATCTCTGTGAGCATTCCAACCTAAATATAGATCATCCTTGGTCTTTTTGCTATACATGTCATAAAATATGCTGAATAATCATAATTTCATTCTGATAAAAATAAATAATATAGCAGGTAGAATTATGATTTGAAAGGCAGCCATACACAGTGAGTACTTTAACCCAGGTTGCAGAGCACTCTATTAAGTTACATTAATCAAGGAAATTTATGATACTGTACTTGATACAGTAATCTAGTGTAACTTCTGTTGATCAAAAATTAATCCATATTATGCTCCAGGCTAGCCAGATCCTTACTGACAATGACATATTGATCATTTAGTTGAACCTGGTAGTGTCTGCTCTAGTGCTTCTATGGCTATGACTACCATATATGAAGGCACTTCCAGTACTTTCATAACTGTAATTGTCTGATATATGTAAGTATGCTTTTATAGTATATAAATACTTTCATAATCATGATGACCATATTTGGAAATAAAAGTACAAAGAACGTCAATGTAAAATGCTTTTTGAAAGATGAAAGGGGCACTTCCAGGCACTTTTATTTTATATAGTCTAATGGATAGACTAGATTGTTACCTTCCTTGACTTGTGAAATGAATATGTATATTAGTCCAATTTTGATTGGAATCTGATAGATATGGGTCAGATTGTTATTATTGTTTTTGCTTTTGGTTTATTGGAAGCAATCCTAGCATCCACTATCCTAGTTTTTTTTTCTCAATTGCATTATTGGAATCTGTTAGTAATCACATTTAATGATTGATATAAACATGAGAGTTTTGCAGTCACATGAAACTATTACAAATATTTAAATATATGCGAAATATCTTTGGCAAAAGGAGCTTAGATTCAAAACACAAGGCCTATACTCCTTGCCAAAGCTTTTCTTATAAAATATCTTGTTGGTATAATTAAAAAAGAAAATTAATACAGAATTTTTCATGTTTTTGCTTGAATTCTGTATAGGAGATTGTTTAATTTTTATATAGGTTCAAAAAAAATAGATATTTTGAATGGTAACTATAACCACTAGCAATTGCCTGTATCTATAATATTATTTGTCATTACTAAAGCAAGTAAATTTTGATGAGAACTACAAGGCTAATTTTAAATTTATATATACTTTGTAAGTATTACATATATTCAAATTGAAGGAAGTTTGAGGTTTATCCAAATTATATGCTTTTTACTCTATATTAACAATTAGTCTGTCATATTACTTCTTCAACTAACTGAAATATTAGAAGCAAAAAAAAAAGTGAATATAAGAAAAAGTTTTGAAAAAAATTAAGTATATTGAAAAGATTTATAATAATATAAATTAATTCATAACTAAATTCCTATTTTAATAATTTCAATTATTAAATTATATTTTATGGATATTTTATTAAATATAACTAAAATAGTAAAAATATTAATAGTTAAGATATTTAATATATATTGTTTTATTGATAATTCATAATTTATATTTGGCTATTTATAATATTTGTTATTATAATTAAAGGCTAAATTTATCAAATAATAATAGTTTAAATTTAAATTTAAAACTTAAAACTAAAATTTTTCAAATGATCGACAAGCTTTTCTATAAAATGGAAAACCTAAATTAATACAGTAATAATATAAATAAAAAAATTATATAAATTATATAATTTTTGATTTTGATTAATTTTTTATACTGAAGCTCTTTTAACAATTTTAATTTTAATACATTTATATAATTAATAAATTAAAGAGAATCATTATATATTGATAGTAGTTTTGATAAATATATTAGATTATATATTTATATTTTATTTAATGAATTTCCAATAAAGTTAAAATTAAATTTTTTTAAATTGTAGTCTATCCAAAAAGAAGTTAAATGCAAATAGATTGTAAATATAAATATTTAAATTTAGTTTTAAATTTTACTTTTTGTAATTTTTGATAACTTGTATTTCAAAATATATTTCTTTGCTTTTTCAAGAACTCAACTTTTCCATTATAACATAAACTTTTTGTTCAACCCTATGTTATGCATACCATACAAAAGTAGCCTTGATACTAACTATCTACCTCAGGCGATGCTCACAGAGAGACCAATGTCTGAGAAGCTAGGGTTTGCAAGGAACAAATGACGAAAAGTTCAAGCAAGAGCTTGACAAAGGGTAGTTTTAATGGACTCAAGGGTATGTTGAGTGATAACTCGACCTAGAAATAAGACTTAACATACACTAGTATTGCACAGATCAAGCATATAGAATATACTACCAAGACGGCATATTTATAGCTAAGAGTTGTGAGCATGGACCAGCATGATGAGAAAGGAAATAAATCCTAAAAGGAGAGTAATAGAACAAGAAAGAACAAGATGGAAATTGAAGGTGGTAATAGAATGTGAAGAAACATTGTGGAAGAAGGGGTCATGTGTTGTTATGAGAGAAACAACAGAGGAGAAGATAAGTTCTATCAAAGATGTAAAAGGAGAAGAGCATTCATATTAACAAGAAGGATGAAGCTAACATTGGAAATAGTGGTGTGTCTTCATGTATGCATGTAAGAAAAGTAGGAAAATAGGAGGATATGTGTATAGAGGAGGAAAATTGTAACATTACTCCCGCTGTACAATTGAATCCCACATTCAATAATGATTCCTTGGTCTGTGAAAGAGCTAGGTGGTAGAAATGGATGGTCCTCCATAGGTAGCAGTGGCCTGTGAGAGGAAGAGACATTCAAAAGGACAGTCACTAATGATGTGTTCTGGCATAGAGCAAATCCCATAGTTGTGATGGGGGCAGGTATAATTGGGGTGGCCCCAGTTGTAATAGTAGTCATATCGGTGAGTAAGACATTGCCAAGTTGGATGATCAGGGGCATGTGTGCAACAGTGGGGCAGTGTATTCTGGGCAATCCTCTCGATAGTGACCAAGATGGTGATACTGAAAGCAAGTAGTGTCTGGTGTGGCTAATGGGATGCGTAGACGGTTGGGATGAGGAAGGATTTGGAAGAGGGATGATTGTTATGAAACAAAATGTCCTCAATGCAATGTCTCCACAAGACTTGGCGCTGTGTCGCAGGCTACACGTGTCCTGGCTCAATGGAAGGTAGAGTGGTTGGGTCTCGTCCATTTAACTGCAGCCTACAATGACCAGAGGCCAAGGCAATGACTATAGTAGGGAAACAAGTGGATTCAACTGGAGCACCAGTTGTCTAAAGTGTCTACCTTTTATACGTTACAGGAGTGAGCACGGACCATGCTGTATGTGTGACTATTTACTATAGGTAGATATATGAGAGAAGCGTTCATGAGCGGAAATAGACAGAAATGAATGTGGGAATAGATAAGGTGTGAAGGGAACAGAGATTAATAACACAAGGCGTGTCACGTGATTAGGTTCTAGACTTTGTCACGTGACTGATTATGTAAATATTCTCACGATCATGTGCTGTGGTCATGTGATTTTATAAGTGAAAGGTAAACATAAAAAGTTTTTGAAAATGTTCATATTATAACAATAATAGAACACAATTGCCATTATTGAGGGTGAAGACCGGGGATAGTTTGCTCATAGGGGTCATCAGAGTCAGTGTCGGACTTGATGGCAGCAGAAGTCTCAGAAGGAGGAGGGGAGGACAGTCTAGCTGTGAAAGGAGGTGGTATAGGCAGAGGGGAGTTGTGATGAGGGGAGTGGAGAAGAAATTGTTCAACACATTCTAAGTAAATGTCATGCTGGTTCTGCAGTAAAGAAAGATATATATGACAGAAGATGGGATATATAACAGCTGGAGGAAGGGTTTCAATGAATGTGGTGAATCTGTGGGTATAGATGATGGTTAGGACTCAATTAGGGAGGGTTTTGAGAGCAAAGCATAGAGGGAACTTATTGGTCCCAGTGGCATGGAGACATTGTGCTTGTGAGATTCTGGAAAATAAACAGACAAGTTCATGGGTATATTAATAGTGTCTTTGTGATAAAGGGGGTCTTCCTCAAGGGCAAGAAGAAGATGGGGGGTGTCAATGATGGCAGTGTAAAGGAGATGGGCGGTGTTCGTGGAGAGGAACATGGAGTATACTTTGTGGGAGCGAAGGAGTGAGCTTGGGATGGATAGGAAGGAGGAGGCATTGGTAAAGGTGAGGAAGGACATGTTGCTAGGGGTAGTAGTGTTTTCATTTGCGAGATACTCACGAAGAGACTGTTGAGTAAAGGAAATCCTGCTGGGTCAGAGGTTGTTACACGACCTGCGTAACCCGTGACACGTGACCGTGTAATCCGTTTAAACTACAACCGGCCACCTTCCCTGTTCCCCGATTAGATCTTGGTCCGGAGGGCTTCGCTCCGATATGCCGTGGGAAGGCTTTGTCGCTACTCCGTAGAGATAGCTCACTGTGCAGAAGCCCGAAACGTGGGCTGGCGCTACTTGGACGAACGGCGAGCCGACCGTGCTTATAGAGGGCGAGCCCTGCTAAGAGCGATGGTACAAAGTACCGCACTTACTATTACTGCAAATAGTAAGAGTAACGATGAGATGGCTTCCAGATCGGGGTGCGATCGAAGCGAGGCAGAACTTTGACTGTGATTGACTTTACACGGTGAATAGTGTATATCAAGGTTAAGGTTTTTACATGAAAGAAGCGTCCCTATTTATAGTACTTTGGTACTTTAGGGCAGGCGGGTCATAAATACTAAATAGGAAGGGGAGATCGGATCTCAGATGGAA
>JBBPNO010000562.1:0-19929 GCA_038090915.1 Boletus eberwhitei
TGAGGCCTGCTGGAATTGGTGTGTTCAGTGGCAGCTGGCACTGGTGGGGGGAGCAGGGAGTTGAAACGGGATGTGGTGCCAGACTCAAGTGTCTTGGATGACGCTGAAGATAAGCTCGTCCTCGAGCTGGGCCTCTGCTCGAGCTCACTCACTTTCTTCCTGTTGGTCTCGGATGCGATCAAGAGCTCGAGTCACAGAGTTGGAGTATTTGCCTTCTCTGATCTCTCTGAGCTCTCGTGCTGAGAGTGGGTCGTCGGCATCTGTGAGGAAGTCTTGGAGGTGCTCTGATAGAGCAAAGGGCGGAAGCAAGAGGTGGGGCGGGCCATAGCATCCTCTGGATGGTTGGTCAGCAGGGTTGCTAGCACTGGGTACATAGTGTACGATGACACTTTCGATGTGCTGGGAAATCTCGATGAGAGCATGGATATGTTTGAAGATTTTGTTGACAGCATAGTTGCGGTGCCTGCCAATTTTCCATCCTTCGATGACTCCTGTGTTATTGCCGTGTACAACGATGTGCTGCGGTTGGTCGAGGATAGTCTCGAGAGCACAGAGTAGGAGTTTGAAGCCGACGGCTTCTGCCCATCCGATGTCCTTGGTGCCTCTGTATGAGGACCAGTCTGATCTGAGGTGCCATGCTTTCCATCGCTCGCCAACGGTGATACCGATGCCAATGCCAGAACTGGCATCCGAGAAGGCTCTTGCGTCATGGTGAGTTGGCGTGTGGCAAATGTTCTGACGACTGTGCCAGTAGAGATTCGGTTCAACCACCAAAGCAGGTCTTTATCCAGGCCTTTGTTTGGGCGATGGGATAAGAAAGGGTTCTTACTGCACGTTGCCAACATGCTTTCCAGACCTGTGAGGTAAGCCCGGCCTTGCGGGAGGATGGAGGCAGCGTGCAAAAGTTTACCATAAAGTTCCTGCACGTGTTTGAGGTTGTGTCTTGGCTGCGTTAACCACTTGCTGATGGCCGTGCTATATTTGTCAATTTTAGATGGGCTGAGTGATACCATGTGCGTTTCTAGGTTCCAGATAAAACCTATGTAGAGAGTTGAGTTGGCAAATGGTTGGTCTTTTGATTTCTCCCATGGTATTCCGAGTTCCTCTGAGATCGCATCTATATCGGATAGCTCGTAGGTGTAATGCTTGTCACTGTCTCCGCAGGGCGACGTGCTGGAGAAATCTTTTAGCGGCTGACTGCAATCTTTGCTGAATTTGTCTGGTATCCCATCTGGCGAGGAGGAACCGGTGTAGTATATGCGTGAACCGACGTGTTGTAAACCGGCAAGGCGGATCTCTTCCTGCCATCTGTGCTGCATATTGTTGTATTCTGGTAAGCGATTGTGTGGGATCCTAAAGAAAATGTGGTCATCGACCCATTTGTCAAGTGGGCCAATGCCGTGGGCTCGTAGGATTTCGGCACCTGTGTCTGCTATGTGCCCATATGCTCCGCAGGATGGAGATGCGCTGAAAGCTACGCAGGTGTCTATATAAAACTGTGAGTCCGAAATCCTAATTACTGCTGCAGGCCATTGCGATGGATGGAGTGGAACTGTGCGATAAGCTTCAGCAACGTCTCGGGTGGCTGCTTGTGATCCTGCAGGTAGACGTGAAATTAGTAAGTACGTGGTTGAGAATTTGCCCCAGGTGCATGGGAACAATTCTGTATCTATGGAGCTATTGATGGACAGGTTTGGAAAATTAATCGTGGTATCTATGGGAAATGAAAAGTTCTGAATGAGCCTGAATTTACCAGGTCGTCCCGGTTTGGGAATCATGGATAGCGGTGATGATTGAAAAGGTCCTAGTAATTCTAATATGTCTGCTGTAAGAAAAGGTCCGATGTATCTACCTTTGTGAATTTCTTTGTTTATGATGTTCTGAAATTCGGACATGTAGAGGGATATTGTGGTGCTATTTGGAGGGGACTGTACATATTGTATGTGCGGATAACCTACTATGAAACCTTCTCGAAGTCCTGTTGCGATGGTGGGAAAGCGGTCAGTGAGACCTGCTGACCGAAGCGCGTGCTTCCAGGCGTCTGCTTTATAGGGAGTTTGTGGACGGAGCTTTCTCTGCTCTAGGGCACTGGCTGGCTCCATGTGTGAGCACTCCACATCCCGAGCATGCGTGCATGTGGTCATGTTTCTCCCGGCATCCACATTCTCGCTGCCACAGGCTGCAGAGGGTGGCACCTCCATCTCTCGTTCGCAAGGCTTTGTTGACCCGTTCACAATATGTGTCATGCTTGTTGTCCCACATGCGTTTGGCTGCACATTGGATGACTGGGATGGTGTGTTTGCCTCGTCCGAGGCAAACTGCGCATACTGGTAGGACGAGGGGAAGTGAGGGGGAATTTGCATGTGACGCTCATGGTGTGATCTGCGGTGATTCGTTCCAAAAGGTGCGCTGACGTTTGCCCTGCGCTGATTCTGCTTGTTCTCTGGTTGGTGGGGACATGGGCTGTTTGGAAAGGCTGGGGGTGCGTGTGTGTGCTGATTTGTAAATGTCTGTGGTTCCACTTCCTGAGGCACCCCAATTGAGCGTCTATGTGTATGTAGAGGAATGGTGAGGACGAGCATGTCCTGAATGTGGGGAAAGGAACATGACGCGTGGCATTCCATTAAATGATGCACGAGTGAGCGAGGTGACGACACGCCCGATAGCAAAGACGTGTTTGGACATGACAAGACCAAAACAGCGTCGCCCACGTCCCAGACGAAATCCGCATGGGTGTAGTCAACCCGCATACAGAGCCGGGATGGGCCAAGGTGCATGAAAGAAGGGGGGGGTGAAAAAGGAAAAGTTGGACAAAAGAAAAAAAACGAAGGAAAGAATGTATTGCCAAGGTGAGTAGGGTGAGCATGTAAATGTCCAGTGATGTGCACCATTTGTACTGCATCAATTTTGGCTGCATACGCATTGTCCAATACTTCCTGGTGGTACTCGTACAGGCGTTCCATGTTCAGTGGTAGCAGTTGGAAGGTGTCTGGTGTCCCTAGGGTCTTGTGCCAGTCTCTGCGGATCCTCCCTTGGTAGATGAGTAGCACCTTCTTTCGGGACATGCTGGGGTCATGTCGCCAGTCATGGGATTCTAGCACAATCCAGAAGTCTCTGACCATCTCTATACGATCCTCTGGCCAATCCTGCTGCTTTAGGGCATTCAACATGCGGTAGTTGGCCTGACCAAACTCCTCCCAGGAAATGTTCTCGTCCTTGACTTTGTGCTTTTTTGCTTTCGCCGACGCCACCATCTGGAAGGTAGGTCCTTTGTCCGTCTGGACTAGTGTCAGAAGGTCGTCGTCTCCAGAGCTGTCTTCTTCTGCCTCACGGATGCCCTTGTTGGTGAAATTGTGCAAGGGAATGTAGTCACCCTTGCACAACTTGTTCAAAGTGTGCTGCGAAGGCAATAAAAGGGCAGTAGAGGGTAGCGGGCGATTCAGTATAGGAGCAAACTTGTTTTTATACTTTTTTCGCTCTTCTTGCTTCACCTCCTCTTCTTCTGCTTTGCGAAGGGCACGCTGTCATTCTTCTTCTTGTTCTGCTTGTTCTCGCTGCTGATGCCTCGCTTCAGCCTCCTCTTCACGCTGGCGTTCCCAAGCTGCAATGGCTTTGGTGTTATTGAAATGCCAAAGGTTTCAGAGCATGGCTACAGCTTCTGCTTCAGTTTTTCCTTCTACAGTAAAGAAAAGGCGAGCCTCATCAAACTCTGGTGCTGCATAGTCTGGGCACACATCTCGATTTGGGTCTGCCATTGGTACGAAGGAGCAGAGATGAAACTAGTTGAGAAAATGACAAAAGGAAAGCTGAATACTGAAGCTCTGCGAGAGCGAAGGAAGTGGCGAGAAGCAAAGAAAGCTGCCGCTTCGCTTCGCTTGACTCGCAGACTTTATCCTGCGCCGTCTCGTGCCTCGTCTTACGTAGGATCGCAATGGTCTAATCGGCTAAGTACTTTACTACATGACGGTGAGGATTGGACAAATGATATTACACCCGAGCTTATGTAATGAGTGTATCTGCATCCCACTGAGTTGTAAGCGCACCGTACCGATTACTACTGAACACTGATCTAGATGAAACAAGTTGGTGAGAGGTATAACGCCAGGGCACGCAAGTCATATCCGGGATCACTCAAGAAGGGGAAACGGCCCCGACATGCACCTATTGCATCAGCAGAGACTGCAGATCCCAATGCAGAAATCCTCGCTCCGAAATCCCGAGAACAGAAAGAACAGGAGAGGAAGGAGAGACTCGTCCAGGAGGTAAGTCGCAAGTGTTGTGATGTTGTGTATCTCATTGGCGTAGCTTGCAGCACAATCGGAGAGCAGAGTATCAAGTAAAAGGAGGAAGAGACTAGAAAAGTATATTGTGAGATACAGGTCTTTTCTCAATACGTTTCGTTGATGTATCTTTCAATAGGACAAAAAACTTAGACAAGAGGAGAGGATATTGATCTTTGAAAAACTGGCGTATGGACACCTTTGTGCTCTTTAATCATTCGCTCAGTCGTACAGTCAGACTCAGGCGTCAATATCGACTTTAGAGTTGCAGTCCTCTTCTACATTAGGGACGGGAAAGGCTGTCTCTCATCGCGAACGGTTGGACAAAACTGAAAACATGGATGTTCGGCGTTTCGTGGACGGTCAAACCAACAAACGGAGACAGCGCAACAATGGTTTTGCTGTGGCGGAAACCACTGACACGGAGAATGAAGATGCGGAACTCGATGTGATGGGTTCCGACGCCGCTAGCGTCGACTTGCCGAACACTGCTACGCCAGAACAAGTTCTGGTCGTGGACATGTCTGCCAGCTTAGCTGCGCCGGGGAAATCAACGCAGTCTACTGTTGTTGGCGGCGCTCTCAGACGAAACCAAGATGGTACTTCCATGACCCCTCGCATGGTCAAGAGAAAACAGATTGGTCAAAAGGTTGGTCGGTCGATGATTTACAGACCGTGATCTCGAACATTCCCTTAGGCAAGCCTTCGATGGTGGTCAAAGCAAAATACGCAGCCGGACCCCAAGCCCGAGTCTGATTCGTCATTCGACAGCTCAGATTCCGCGAATGACACGAAAGGAGATGAAAACGATGAAGCTGATTCCCTTTCAGGGTCAGCATCAGACAGTGATTCGGACCACAAAAGTTCATCTCATGCGGAGACCAATACTCCTTCTGTGAAGCGCACAGGTTTCAAGACATGGGCAATGGAGCAGCTCTCCGCGGCCAAGGGCTATGTCGCCCCCATCGGTGAATCATCCACTCAAGCGGTATCGATCCAAGATACTACCGAGCAACCTCCTCCGAAACGACGCAGGGTTTTGCATCCACCTCACGATGCTGTGATGCGTGGTCCGCTTGGAGATGACCTAGAATTACCTGTCACTGCGCTGGCAGAGTATTTATCGAGGAAGCCGCAACAATCGTCGATTTCGTCCTCCGCTGAAAAGAATGCCAATGTTGTTTCCGTCATGCGACCCAAAGACGTCGAAGAAGCCCGGTTGATGTTACCTATCACAGCTGAAGAACAACCCATTATGGAGTCTATTTTATTTCATCCCGTCGTGATTATATGTGGCGAGACTGGTAGTGGAAAAACTACACAAGTACCACAGTTTCTTTATGAGGCAGGGTTCGGGGATCCCGATGGAGGTGCGCGGAGCCTAGGCTGAGCGATGACGTACTGACATTTATCTTCTAGATAAGCCTGGTATGATCGGGGTGACACAACCCCGACGGGTCGCTGCGATTTCTATGGCCACACGTGTTGCACATGAATTGTCTCTAACCTCGTCACGGGTCTCCTACCAAATCCGCTACGACGCGACTATATCTCCCTCAACTACGATCAAGTTCATGACTGATGGTATTCTGTTGCGCGAATTATCCACCGATTTCTTGCTATCCAAATACTCTGTCATCATTATCGACGAAGCTCACGAACGAAGCATGAATACGGACATACTCATTGGTGTACTTAGCCGTGTCTTGAAGTTGCGAGAGCAAATGTGGAAGGACAAAAAGGACGGTGTAAAACCCCTGCGCCTGGTTATAATGTCTGCCACCCTCCGAGTCAGCGACTTTGCAGAGAATACGCTCCTTTTTCCGTCGCCTCCTCCAGTAATCAGCGTCTCTGCACGTCAGCATCCGGTGACGATCCATTTCAACCGCAGAACACCCTCGGACTATGTCAAGGAAGCGATTAAAAAAGCCGCTAAGATTCATTCTCGCTTACCCCCGGGCGGCATCTTGATCTTCTTGACCGGTCAGAATGAAATATCGGGTGTCTGTAGGACTCTGGAAGCAAGATTTAGCCGTAAAGCTATCGAAACCCGGAGGCATACAAGGCGGTTGGTGAATCCTTCTGCGTTTTTTACGGACGAACCTTCAGACCCTCCAAAAACGGTTGCTGCTGCGGAAGGTATGCCACCTCAGTATTCTCTTCCTCGAAGGCAATCATTAAATAATATAACAGTTGTCCTGGAGGCGGAGGATGTAGAATTAGGAGTCAGAAGCCCGGATTTGGCTTTAGATGTTGATGATGGTGTCCCAGAAGAAGATCCCGAAGCTTTGGATAGCGTTGACGAGGACACTGCCGATATCGAAGACAGTGACTGTGAGTCAGATCCTCATATTAATATTCATATTCATGGATACATACTCTTTAGCTCCTATGCACATCGTTCCACTATATTCTCTCCTGCCAAGTGATAAACAGATGCGGGTTTTTGAGTCACCACCATCTGGATACCGTCTAGTGGTGGTCTCAACGAATGTCGCTGAAACATCATTGACGATTCCTGGAATTCGTTATGTTGTCGACTGTGGGCGAGCAAAGGAGGTAAGTTACTTCTTATCGCAGACATTATTCTTTTCACAGGATTTATCAGCGCAGATACGATGCCGCGAACTGTATACAGTCCTTCCAGGTGAACTGGATATCGAAAGCCTCCGCGGCGCAAAGAGCCGGCAGAGCGGGGCGGACGGGCCCTGGACACTGCTACAGGCTCTATTCATCCGCACTCTACGAACATTATTTCGATCCATTCTCACAACCCGAGATTCTCCGTATGCCCATGGAAGGTGTTGTGCTTCAAATGAAGAGCATGGGTATCGATACAGTGGTGAACTTCCCTTTCCCAACCCCTCCCGACACACAGGCTTTGAAGAAGGCTGAGATGGTACTGACTCATCTCGGTGCGGTGAGCAGTACACCACTTGCATCGTCTGCTACCTCAGAAGTATCCATCGCTGCGATCGGAGGTAAGATTACGTCGCTCGGGAAGTCGATGAGTTTGTTCCCTCTCTCTCCTCGATATTCTCGAATGCTAGTTGCCGGTCAACAACATGGTTGTCTACCATACGTGATCACCATCGTATCTATCATGACAGTGGGAGATCCCTTCTTGCACGAAGAGGGATTAGGTGAAGGCAACGATTCCGAGGATGAGAACAATGTTGAAGTGGATTACCTCAAGAGCGAACGAGTCAAGGCAAAAGAGATTCGCAGAACACGTCGGAAGGCTTTCTTCGAGACACAACAAGTACCGGTTGTGTAATTCCTCACCGCGTGGCACTAATACTCCGTTTCCTAGACCCATGCTTCCTTGGGAAGTTCAACTAGCGATATTTTTCGGATACTTTCAGTCGTTGGCGCATACGAGTTCGCTGGGGGTGGTTTCCAGTTCTGCTCGGAGCATTTCATCCGACCGAAAGTACGATTCGAGGTCTTGGTTTCGTGTCCCATCAACTGACGTGGCGTCCAGGTAATGGAAGAGATCCATAAGTTGAGGGCCCAAATTTGCAACATTGTGAGCGCGACCTTCATCGGCGTGGAGACGGGTCTTGCGCAATCCCTCAAACCACCTAATGAAACTCAAGTTAGTTGCTTTATTTGTTATTGATTAGTATCATGCGAAACGATGCCTTGCAGTTGAAGGTCGTTCGCCAGCTGTTGGCTGCTGCATTCATCGATCAGGTGGCCGTTCGGAAAGATCTCGTGCACAAGAAATCCGCCAGTGGGGTTCAGTACTCGACTGCTAAAGGCATCCCTTACAGAGCAATGGGTGTCCAGGAAGACGTATTTATACATCCATCGTCTATCCTGTCACAAAGCGCTCCTCCAGATTATATTGTCTTCACCGAGATCGTTAGAACGACCAAACCATGGCTCAAAGGTGTGGTGCCATCCCAATTTTAACCGGAATTTTG
Organism: Boletus eberwhitei; assembly: GCA_038090915.1. NCBI lineage: Eukaryota > Fungi > Basidiomycota > Agaricomycetes > Boletales > Boletaceae > Boletus > Boletus eberwhitei. Next base: position 8,210 of record JBBPNO010000562.1, read on the forward strand.
TTCAACAGCCCTGTAGGCCTGACGCTGATTAACCCGGCATGGCTGTCCACGCTCGGAAAGCCGACACTATGCACTTTCACTAAGCCTACAAAAAACAGCTCGGGCGTTTTGATGACAATACCCAAATTTGGACCGGATCAGTGGGAACTACCACCGATAAAAGCTTCATAGTAATGATAATAAGAATACATTATATCCTGTGTAGGCAAACGATGTAGGGGTGATCTAGGTAGATGTGCTGTGGGAGGAGGATGGATGTGGTAAAAGACTCGACTATGTAGAGTATGACATCTATGGTTTGGGTTTCTTTGGGATAAAGATACTACCCTTGTCCTTGGGTCGCTTACGTGGTGGTGGCATCGGCTGGTGCTCGTTAACCGACGAAGACGCTTCATCAGCAAATGGTCTCTTCGGTAGGGGTTTTGGTACAGAATTGCCGCTTGTCCCCGCAGCGGTTTGGACCGAAGTGGGGCTAATTGGAGTAGAAGAAAGGGTTTGTGATGGCGGTTTGGCACGAACAGATTCGGCCAAGCTCTGAGGAGTGACGAGGTCTACTGGTTCGGGAGCCTTGGAAACAGCTGGCCGCTGTTTGTTAGCCTTTGTTGGCGAAGCGGGCCGGGCTGACCGCACGTGGGTAGGCTCTGCAAAGTAAGATGCGTCCACCTGTATGCGATACTGAAGTTGGAACACTGGTTACTGTGGGTGAGCGGGTAACTTACATCAGTCAGCAGTGACCTGGTTCTGGCATTGTTCACGATTTCTTTCCAATCTGTGTTGCTCCTCTCGAGTGTCGGAGCATTTCCCAAGATGAATAAGGAGGATTTTGCTCGGGTAAGAGCCACGTTCATTCGGCGAACATCTAGTGGATGGGATTTCAGTCGCGCCTTCATTCCAACGTCCGTGAACCATACCAGCCAAAAAGCCAACCGACTGTACGCCTGGGCCAGCGCGTACGCACGAAAGTATGATGATATCTTTTTCTTGACCTTGGAAGCCGTCGACCGTATGGAAGTGTATCTTTTCACGAATATCCCCTCCAAACCTCCTTTCGAATGCGCGCTGAAGTTCGATCACCTGACCGCGATACATCGAGACAATGCCAACCCGGAAGTCAAAATCGATCGCTACGAATTCTTTGCGCAATCTCGCGTAGAGTGCGACAGCTACTTGAGCTTCCAGTACATTTTTCATTGAGTGGCCGATTGTTCCTTCTTCCTGGCTGCGCGAGATGTTGAAAAAGCGATAGCAACCAAACTTCGAGTGAGATTGCCAGGGTTGTTTGGTTTTGGCGTCCATGTCAGGTCCGTCGAGTAGACGACCTTGGTAAAACAAACGGCTGGGGAGCTGGCTTATTTCTGGATGCATGCGGTACTGAATACTGTTGGGTCTTTGAATTAGTCGTTCGGAAAGCCTCACACCACACTCACCTTAACAGATGGACAGCTTCTGGGCGGTGTTTTTGCAAGCGAACGAAGAGGGACTGATTGTAGTTGAATTCACATGCCTAAAAGAGTTTAAGGGAACGAAAGCAAGACCGTAGGAGGACTCATCACCTCTTGGGAGAGTACAGTTGGTGGAAGCTGTTGAGGGTCTACAGAAAGAAGTCACTTCTAACATCGCACAACAGGGGCTATTAAATTCTCACCTCCAACCATAATGCACCTTGGAGTACGAAACTTCAAAGGAATCAATGAGGTCAATTCAACAGCTTGGGCGGCTTCATCAATGATGACCATCTCAAACTCCAACTGTTCGATCGAGTCATGACCAGATCCTGCAAGCGTTGCACAAATCACGTCTGCTTCTTGCAGAACCTCGATGCGGAATCGCCTTCGCACAGCATCCAAAGTTCGGTTGTCGGACTTTTGTTTGTCCTTCAAACGATCGAACTGTTGAGTCAGGGCCATTCGGCGAGAATTCAACTTCTTGATCTCCTCGTCAATGGCGAGTGTCCTTGCAGTGTTATTTTGAACCGTGGCTAGCTCCTCCAACTTCTGTTGTTTGGCGCGTTTGACAGATTCTATCTCCTGTCGAAGCAGCGCTATCTGTTTTCCGGCGTTGTTGGAGGAATCTGGCACATTTTCGCCATTCACCTTCTGCTCCACGAGGTAGTCCAGTGCGATATCCCGGGCACTGATGTCGATAGCCTTCTCACTACCAATCCGGACTACCTTTATTGGGTCCCCGCGCTTCTGACTACTTCGGTAACCCTCCTTCAAGCGACTAGCGACTTCATCGATTGCTGCGTTACTGGGGGCGCATAAAAGGATTTTATGTACCGGGCCCTTATCGGTTTGCGTGGAATTCCGCCCCGCGTGTATAGAAGTCGTGGCTCGAGGCCGTCGTGACAAGAAAGCCTCGACCAACCCGCATATGGTCGAAGTTTTTCCCGTTCCGGGAGGGCTTCAAAGTATTTGAGCAGTCAAGCTATCGAGACGGACAAGTTCACGTACCCTTGAATCAATCCAAATCCTTCAGCTCGTAATGAGCTAAGAATAGCTCTTGCCTGAGGCTCGTTAACACGGTAGGTTGATATTGTTTGGTCGATATCATGGTTGTCCAGGCGTGGCATTGCGGATATGCGAGGTTGCATGATCGACTGAAAGGCATCGTAGAAAGGAAGAGCCATCAAGGCAGCATATTCGCGGTGCAATGTAGCCAAGCTGCAGAAAAGTCAGCCTCGTGAATGTAGTTACCGAAAGAATAACCATACCTAAACACCTTCTTCAAGCTCCAGACAGTGTTGATTTGCAAACCAAAGTCAGTCCCGTTGGGTATGAAGCATCGAAGAGTCATTTGTGCGCCAGTCTGAGTGGTACGGTATGACTGAGTTTTGGCAAGCAGCGTTTTTTTCCCAGAAGGATGTTTGAGTAGAACTACATCTGTTTCCGACAGACGCCAATCTTTCTGAAGAACCTCGGATATAGTAGCCTCGAGGTCAATGAAGTCGTCTGTGAACTGCTTCGAACAAATCTTGCAATCGTATGATGCCTGAGTCTCTTCCTTCGACCGGACGATCTGAGCCCAGCATTCGAGCAACAGGAGCGGCTCGAATACATTGAGATATTGGCGGTGGTCTGCAAATTTGTCTGGGACATGAAGTAGCTTTGGTTTTGCCCCTTGTGCGGGAGGATCTGGACCCTCATGATCATAATCCCATGACAACAGAGCCCGATGAAGTCCAGAAACATCCGGTTTGAGCCGCATGGCTCTCCTACGCGCATCGTCCCTTCGATGAAGCCGTTCCATCGTGGCGTTCTTGGCATGATTTGTGACATCAAGCATCCTGACCTGACGCCTCTCAGCAGGCTTCTGCACTTTGGGAGACTTTTGAAATTTGGCAAGGGCAGCCAAACCTTTCGCACCCCCAGCATCAATGTCAGACTCGGAATCACTGGACGATGGATCCACCACCTGCGGTACCCTAGGTACATTGTGGACAGGAGGTGGACGACTAAAACCAGAAATGGCAGTTGCCTGTGCCCTCTGGAAAGTCGGGAAAGCAGGTGTCTGCACCTTGGAGTGGTCCACGAGGGAAGGTTTGGCAGATTTCTGGGGAGCCAACGGCTTGAGTGTTGTCTGCACCTCTTTGCGTTCCGGCTTGGTGTCTATGCGTGCAGGAGCCGAAGCGCGGCTACTGGCAGTTGTCACCGAAACGATCTCCACGTCGTCGTCATCGCTCTCAAATGTTGCTAGTGCGTCTTCGAGTTTTGCTATGCGAGTCGAGTCGAGTCGAGTCCTCGGAGCTCCGTGCGTCGTCTTGCGTGCGTCGTCCACATGCTTGTTCAACTTCGCCAGCCCAGCTTCAGAAGGCGGTACTCCCGTCGTCCTAAAACAGTCCAAGACAGTTTGGATAAGAGCGAACGATTGATGTAGTAGCTCCTCGTCCGACAGCCGAAGCCACCGCGCAAGCTCGGGTAAGACAGGTTGAAGATCGTTCATCATCCGCTTTCCTACCCGAGATAATTTGGATGGCCTCCGACTCAATGAAGTGGGCTCTCCCTCTGTAGATGTGACAGCGGCAGACTCCATGACCCTCCATTGTGCCAGCATATCCCGACCAAAAATGAGTGCATCCCGCATCCACACTGTCATATCGGGTATCTCAAAGAAGTCCGCCCATAGCGGAGTCCTTTTAAATATTACGGTAAGGGACTGTGTCATGAGTGTCCACAGCTGAGGGAGTTGAGCAGCAGGACCTTGCGGATCTCCAGGCCGCAAGAACTCGTTCGAATGCAGTAAACCATCGGGGGTGGAACAGAGCACCTCGATGATATCCGTGAAACATTGTACAAGGGACTTTGATAAGCTGCACGCCTCGGTGACTTGAGGCGCATGTCGAACAAACTTTTCAAGGAATCCGAAAACAGCGGAAAGGGAGGGGTTCGGTAAATTGGAGAGCAACGCGCGAAAGCAATCGAGACGGACGTCCACATCGAACGCTTGTCCAACCAAGGTCTTGGCGGCAGTTTGAATGTCGTCGATTGGGGACAACATAAGAATCATGACGTTCCTAGCAACCTCTGGGCGACAGAGAACATTGCGCAAAAAGGATGGTTGATTGTAGTTGGCAAATTTAGAGATTGTCTCGACAAAACCTTGTCTCGTAACCTGTAGAGAGCGATTGATGGCGTCAAAGGCGACTCGGGCATTTGGTTTTGAAAGAATTGGTTTATAAGCGCGGGAGTTCAGAACGTCCAGATGGGCATACTGGGCAACCAGTTCGAGGAGAGAAGTAGCTCCATCCGCATCATTTGTCTGCAAGGATTCGCACGTCTTCATCCACATGTGCTCTCGCACAGCGCATACTGGGAATGTGTCGGTTTGACCAGCAAGAAACGCGCAAGATTGGCTGATTGCACCAGTAATCTCTCGCACGTCTCGCGCGAGGCTCGCTTTTACGAGCTCACGAGCAGCACAGCGGGCAGACTTCCACTTTTCGTCTGCATAATGGCGACCGAAAGCAACGGATATGAAAACATCGACATGAATATCCAGGACACTAGATATTGCCTGACGACAGCGGGCCAGTTCTTCAGCTTGACTTTTACGAATCAGCGACGAGAGTAGCTGTCATTAAATATTAGTTCATATTCCATCAGAGATATCGGGCGCAACAGCTGACTCGTATAGCAGCGAACATGACCACAGGTCGGACTTCCTTGAACCTTTCGTGCTGGAGTTCTTCGCAAAGTAGGTCTACAATTTTTGCGAGAACATCGCCAAAGACACCAGAATCTTTCAACGATAATAGATATTCTCCAAACCACGAGAGAAACCAGGGTTTCTCGTCTAGAGGAACAATTTCCTCAATTAATTTAATATAAGACGAGTTATCCTTGATGGCATCGAACACGACCTGCGGGAACTCGGGTGCCTCGCCTTTCCAAAGACCAGCGTTCAGACGCTTGAGGAGGAAGAGCATACACCTTAGTATATGCGCGAACTCTGATAAAAGAAAATTAATTAGCTGGGGATTGCGTAGATGGAAACTTGATATACGTACGGGGGCCCGTATCATGCAAGTGACTTGTGACAACTCTTCGACAGTCGGCACCCCCATACGACCGTAGTATTGTTTCGGTAGGTATCTGACGAAGAACCTGACAAAATCCGACCCAGACCTCATTTGGATCCGACGTCATGGCAAACGAGCCGAAAAGAGATGTCTCCTCCATTAAAGGTACTTGCAAAGTAACACGGTTATGTTCATTTGCGGTCTTCGCGATGAGGTTAAAAGTAGTCCGAAGGGCTACTTCATGTCCGGCGACGAAATGGTCCTCGGCCATAGGGATCTCGGAACAGGCTGTCACAAAAGACTTTGCCCAGTGCCGCACGTCTTGAGATTCGTCAAACATGAGGATCAACAGTCCCGGAGGTGGAACATCCGTCGGCCAGCTTGAGACTGAGGGTTGATGACGTATTAATACAAGGATGTCAGGATGCTGGAAGATGCGCAGATTCGAGACTGCATGGTATATTATCGCAGGTGGTACGTTGCGCAATGCAGAGGGGTCGTTTCGCGCGGCACCACTGATTCCAGCTGCAGTTAAGCCATCCTTTACGAGTTCCAACTCCCAATCGTCGAAGTTCATGTAAAATCCCCGGAGAATGTCATCTGAAAAGGCACCGAAATACCTGATTTCTTCAGTCAGCTATGAACCTCATCATATCTGACCATGGCCAGAGAGTGAGGATGCGAGCAGTCTGCCCTTAACCCTCCCGACCAATCATGGAACAGGGAACTCACGTTAACCGAGAGGTAACCTTGACCTCGCCAAGGGCTTTGACGCAAGCACAGCAGCCCGACAGACAACCTATCAACCTAGCCTTCCATTCATCCACCTTCGCGCTATTATAGGCGAACAACCTCAAAAGAAAGGTGGCAGCGCCAACAGTAACTTGATCCGCACGAGAGCAAAACCAGTGGTAGCATTTGTCGGAACTGTTGGACGGCACCTTCATTAGATAGTTGAAGATTGGTGCTAACACGTCGTCTGAGCCATCCACCGAGTTGACGGGCGTGTCGCGAAGCTTGGCGAGCAGAGCTTTGACTTTGTCGACATCGCTGGTCGTGGTCATGAACGAGATTAGGGTGGAGAAGCGGTACGGGAGCAGAGTTGCGCGGCCAAAACCCGGTGGACGAGAGGCAAGGAGAAAAGTGTGCTGACAGTCAATTGACAGTGCCAGAAATGGTTATAGAGCCCGACAGCCGGAGCCGCGCGAGTCAACGTCGATCTCAATTTCTCAGGAGTCAGTCAACAAATGGATGCGCAGGACGTGAATTATCTCAACGAACTCCTCGAGCAAGACGTTGAAATTAGAGAGGTACGACACCTACAAATGGCCACACCATAATTTATGGCGAATCCTTTCCATCCATGAAAGAAAATCAGAGATCAAGTATCTGATCTTGACAAGAAAACCCGCCTCGTCGTTGGGGTTCTGAACAAAATTCACTCCACCTCAACAGACGCCCGTTAGTCTCTCGCCTGCCTCACATGTTGACATCTAACCCCGTTGACTTCAAGTCCCGCCGCTGCTCCATTCGGTGCGACCAATGTTGTGCAGTTGTCATGATACCAATGCTGCTATCGCCTCCCTTGTCCCTCCTAACCAATTTTGGCGCTGGAAGGAGATGTGGTCAAATTCTCTCCGTACAGCGGTATATTCCGCCGCCTTAGTGGAATACCTAAGTAGTGGTTCCCTCATCACGCTTTCACAAACCAGCGAGGTGCTTGGAAGTGAGCTGTTCGCCCCCAAGCCCTCTGCAAAGTCGGAACACTCATGTCTTCCCAGTAAAAGAAGAATGGGCAGATAGATTTTCAATAGCCGTGGAGGATTATCTGCATGGGCTCATTAGCCTCGCCAACGAACTGGTAAATGTGGTTTGCCGACTTGCAGTGTCTCGGAAAATACAGAATTCTCTCCCTTTACTCACCATTTCCTTAGTCGCGACTTGCTGTCAATGCGGTGACGCTCGGAGACTACGAAGCACCACTTCGTATCTCGGTCTTTGTGAAGGATCTCTTCGCTGGGTTTTCAATGGTAACGCTTCCCAAAGCTTTCATTGCGGGTTTTGACATGCCTTTATTCCGGAATTAAATCAAGCTCAACCTAAAAAATGATACCTTGCGGCGACGTTTTGATAGCCTTAAATACGATCTCAAAAAGATCGAAGAAGGTCGGTTCGATTTCATCTGCCTGCTCCAACGCTTACCGTTTCCACAGTTGTCTACGATGTATCATTGCGAAAGCTGGCAGATTCGACAAAAAATGATGTTAGAAAACAGCCTTGAAAGGGGGTATTGTAATAGCATATATAGCTAGGTAGTCAGCGTTGCTGTTATGCTGTGGGTGTTTCGTATGTGCTCGGCGTTGTTAACTCCGCGATCATTCTTGCTAAGAGCCCAACTGGCAGAGTGATTGGCTCGTTTCCACTCAACAAGGTAACTGCGCGCTCGCATCCCTGGCCGCGTTTCGTGCAGTACTATTTCTTCTGGCGTATCTCATTTTCACCATCGTAATTCCCAAAGACACTCCTTCGTCCGAGATTCTGGCCATGGATAGAAGACGAGGTTCAACACGCCCAGCTTCGTCTGAAGGTAGGTTCCCACGCTTCCTCCCTGAGTCAATCATATATCCGGTCCATTAAACAGAGATAGAGTACTGGTCTCATGCAAGCAAATCGCTTGGAACGCTCTCTAGCATATATGCTAACCCAACTAGCATCGAGACAATCGGACGTGTCAACAGGCTGATGGCCATGTGGCCAACTGATGATTCGCTCCCAGCTGAGAGCTACGAAACGCTCAAGACTAATTATAAGCGGTTGTCTTCCGCGCTGAAAGAGGTGCGCAGAAATTCTGAGGACGAGATAGAGTGAGAGCCTGTCTTCCATCACTGTCCAGCGGGGAACATAATTTCTTTGTTATAGAGCACTCAATGATGCCATTGAACGAGTCAGTGTTGTGATTGGACTTCGAAAGGCGTCTGAAACGTTGCCACAAGGTTCGCTTCTCCTTGTGGAACGCCCACGCTTTCTGACAACTTTCCGCGATAGAGAAACGCAATAAACGTCCACGACCACCGTCACCGTCACCTACTTCTACTTCTTTGACTCCTCCCATCACTGGATCACAACGCGCCATGGGAACAGCCCCTATGCGGGGATCCGCTGGACCATTACCTGCAGTTCCGTTCTCTCGAGAGCCCAAAGCGCGGAGAGAGGCACTGGCAAAACAGCTGCCTTTACAAGAAGGGCGTAAGGTTGCCTTCCATCCGCCTGCTGGGAAGACTGCAGATGGAAGTATCGTTGACGTAGACGAGAATACGTGGATTTTGGCTGTCATCACCAAATGCATCAATCAAGATAAGAATCGGTGGGTTATTTTTTATATTCAAGGGTAGTGTGCCTACTTATCGGATACATTCACAGCTATGAGGTCCAGGATGTAGAACCGCAAGAAGACGGACAGCCCGGGCAGTGTTACAACACGACACTTAGGGCTATTATTCCCCTGCCCGATCCCAGCGCCCCGCCAAACAGTGCGGCACATCCGAATGCTTATCAAGAATTCCCAGCCGGGTCGACTGTGATGGCGCTATATCCTGATACCAGTTGTTTCTATCGTGCCGAGGTGATAGCATCGCCAAAGGATCTTCAGCCGTCCAGTCGTGTAAGTCATGGAGAGCGATGATAGGAACTTGAAAGCGAGTGCTCACGACTAGTTTGATATAGGGAACATCTGCCAAGCATATTTCAGTGTATAAGCTGAAATTCGAGGATGACGACGATCAGGAACATCCCGTGCTAGCGCAATGGGTCGTTGAGTGGCCTGGTGCATGACCGTTGTGTAGTCGTTGCCAGTGTAGTAGTACTTACCATGTGTTGTGTAGGACAGCTGGAACTGCTAACAGGGACCCCTGGTACTGTATGTCGGATTTCCGATGCCGAGGGGAATACGTCATCATTTATTTATGCTCATCCCTATAAAAATGGGTGCGGTACTTGGATTAACTCAAGTTTCGACTCAGCCATGTCTATCAGCAGACTGTTGCACGAATTCCGGCCCTTGTTTCGCATGCTCGAAGATCCTCTAACCAGGGCTGCACCCACTGCCTATGGCTTTCCCCACCGCTCATTCCTTGCTGACCCGTTCCTCACGTCTCCCAGCACTCTCCATCCTGCCCTAGACCTGACAGAGGAAGGAGACAACTACATCGTCGAGGCGGAAATACCTGGCGTGAAGAAGGAGAACATTGACATCACCGTCGGTGATGGAGGCCGTAGCGTCACCATTCAGGGTAGGACATTCAACCGTCGTTTGGGTGACTCTTCAGAGTCCACTACTGAGACCAGCACTTCACAAGGTGAAGGTATGTGCGTCTGCTACACACAACAATCAGTTGGTTAATTGACGATAGTTGTGGGTGCAGGGGGTGTTGTGAGCGATACGCCATCCAACCAATTGACTACAGAGCGTCTTTACTCTGGAACCTCATCGTTTACGCGAACCGTCTGGCTTCCTCGCTCAATTGACAGTTCGAAGATTACGGCCAAGCTAGCTGACGGGATCCTCACGTTGAAGGCTCCGAAGATGGAGGATAAGGAAAGTATCAAGATTCATGTTGATTGATGGGATGACATTGTTTCCATAACATCCTAGTACGTGTAATTGGCAGTCACTTAGGCTCGGCGCTCGTTGTTTGTCCGTCTACAAGCTCCACTCAAACTTATTATTGTATGTACTTTAATTGTGAAACTACTTGACCTTGAACAGTTCAATGCCAAAGTGGAAGTAGGTAGCGTGAACGCCATCTGGAAGTGAACTGATGCAGGTAGCTAATATAAAGGGGCATAACTTGACGGGTTTTAAATCGCCCCCCAACCGCGCTTGGCAGCTTGCGGATGCGAGATCACTGACACCAATCTGACTCGGAATACTTGTAGAGCCAAGCACGATCACAAACAATATGATTTCCGATATCCACAGGAGGACAAGCGTGCTACTCTAGAAAGTTCGACAACCACCAACGCGAAGTTTGCAGCTTCTCGAGATGATATCATTTTCATCTGCCATCTTGGCCGTCCCCTCAGGCTGTAGTATTTCTATTGGGCACTCTTATCCTCTCCGCCTTGGACCAACTTGTTGGACAAGTTCCCTCGTGACTCTAGCATGACGAACCCTACGCTTGCGTCCATCTAATCACAGACAGCGTCAGGGGGACACTCCGCCATAGTGTAGGGCTGATGGCAGTTCGAGCTGATTCATTTCTTGCATCATCATCACACGTGCATTGCGGCTTCTAGTATGGCGGAACTGGAGTCGCCCATGCCTTGTTGTTGGTTTGAAATTTTTCAGTCGTCATCTGATTTTGACTCCCCCAAAACAGATCAAGTGCAGGGCTTTACTACTTCTCTGCCAAGATGGCACCCGAAAAGTAACCTGCGCTTGCTTTTTGGATTATCGGATGGTCCAATATTCCCAGTCAAGTGATTCTAATTTGTTTGAAAAAACTATGCATGGTTGGTATCGTCCCTTGTTCGCTGGGTCGTGTCGATCACAATATTATATGGCACCCAACCTATTACCACTGGCATTGCAATGGCTAGAGGGGCGTCTACCAAGTTCGAAAATAATGCTAATTGGTCGGATAGTAGGTTTCTTTTCATGACCAGTGGACATGCATGCTGACCAAGAGCAGTTGTCTGGGTGTTCATCCTAACATTTACTCAGCCAGTGCGATCCCTAACAGGATGTCTCAGCGGGTTGGTCTTAGCTTATGGGTCATTTCTACCAAGCCGATTCTGCGGTACACGTCGCGAAAGAAAGGTCGAATGTAGCTTGGGCAGCTCCGATCCATACCACTGCGGTCGGAGTCCTGGGAACTGAAATTTTTGGCTGGCGGCTGATGAGTCCGTCGCAGTGTCGTTCGCCACAGCTTCCGAATATTGTGCCGCCAGTTGGAGGTGTTTTCCTGCCCAGGATGGGCAGGAAAGGTACATTTGTCCTCTGACGGCTAATAGTTGTACTTCAGATTTGTCGTATTCTCAGTCCTCGATAAAGTTATGAGACATTCAGTACTTGTGTGGACGTTCACAATTGTTGATACATCCAGAGTTATGTTTGCCATCTCTAGGGACAACGCACTACCGGGTTCACGCTGGTAGAAACGAGTCAACTGCCATATCCAGAGCCCAGGGAATCCGGTCTGGT
>JBBPNO010000563.1:0-19918 GCA_038090915.1 Boletus eberwhitei
TTTCTTATGTATCAATAAAATAGAAACGAGCGGCCGAAAAAAAAAAAAAACGTACAGGATTTCCAAAAAGCCAGTCATCGTTTACCCTACGTTTCGTCACATTGTCAGTACGTCGAAACCATGCAATGAAAGCAACCACGACTTCCGTTGATCTTTTTTTTTTTTTTCCTTCTTTTGATGATCCAGAGTGTGAGTGGTAAAAAGGGTTAGGAGTTAGGGGTGGGACGACGCGCGGTAGATGATGTACATAACCAAGCAGACGATCGTACTAGTACAAATGGTATAGCTGGGTAAAAACAAAAAAAAAAAACAAAAACAAAAAGAAAGTGAGAGAACAGCGAAAACTGCACACTCGAACGTGTACAAACAAACGCGTGTGAACAAACAACAGCAACAAGGACGAAAAGCAGAAAAAGGGAATCTATGGAAATGATAGGGACTGACGTGATACAAATCTCTCGAATTTCGAGCCTGTCCGTGACCTGCAACCTTGTAAACCATGCGTGCGTGTTGGCTAGTTCACTCTCCCCCGCCAGCGAGTTCGAGAATGAGACGACAGGCGACGTCCATGAAGACGAACGGGGAGACCACGTCCTCCTCCTTGAGCGCATGTCCGTCCTTGATCGACCGTCCATCCGAGCTCGTCTCGGGCAGCAGCGTGTCCGGGTTCGCCATGTCGAATTTCCCGGCCCCTGGTTCCACACACGCCCTGTACGTCTTCTTGTGGTGAAAGTCGACCAGATAATTGATCGAGTCGACCATGTAGAGCTGTATGTTCATGAGCACCTGCAACGTGCGGTCCCGCGTGAGCGTTATTCATCCTCGTCGTCATCGTTTCGCGTGCACGTACCACTACATCCTGAACCCTCGCTCGTGTCTCTATGAAATACACGCTCGCAGCAGCCCGCAGATCCACCCCGTCGTACCCATCCAGCTCCTTGGCACGCTCGATCCGAATACCGTTCGTGTTCGATCGCTGTCGTTGCGGTAGAATACCTCCCAACCCCCCAAGATTCCGCTTCTCCTTCCACTCCATGCCAAGCGTCTTGAGCGTGCGGTATATCTCCAGCATGACCTCCATCGGTGGCGACCGGCTCCGGATACCAAAGTGCCATTTCGTCCGGTGCTGCTTCTTTTCTTTCACGACAGGCCACGTGCGTTTGGCGTTGGCGTACGACGCAAGGTGATGTTGTTCCGGGAGTTGGTCAGGAAGTGGGAGGGAGGAGTTGAGGACGGCAAAGTTGTTGATCTCGCCGTCCATAGATGGCGTCGAGAAATCAAGGCCGTCATCAATCTCGTCGTCGTCGTCGTAATCGCCATTGAACTCGGCTTCAAAAGGATTGTCTTCCAAGTCGCCTGTCGGCGAAAGCGCGCCGGGCGACGTCGTGTTCCTAGGCTAAAAACCAAACCTGAGCAAAAAAAAAACAATGACAGCAGAGAGACGATGACGATAAAACTGACGTCCATGGCTGCCAACTTGGCATCGCGCTCTTGTTCCTCGAATTCTGCCACTAGACATCGTCAGCTGGGATCTACGCTCGCGTGACACGGCGATGCTTACGGTCCCTTCCAGCCCTGCGCTTATCGCGCAGGAGCATATAAGCCACCTTGACGGCGTTCCCTTGAACACCGTCGTCCCTCCGTAGACATTCCCAAATGTCCTCCTTATCCACCCCGTCCATTCTCGACCCAAGCTCGTCGACGACATCTTCCTCGATCCGGCCCAATCCCTCGATGATCTCGAAATCCAACGCCTTGGCAGGCGTCACCAGCGACGAGAGCGTCCCAAGAACGGGACCAGGGGGTGGCGGAAGAGGCGTGAGGTAACGTTGAAGGTCAGTCGTGTAAAACGGGTGCTGCGTGATCTCGGGGATAGTGATCCGCTTGACGGGGTCGACCGCAAGCATCGCATTGATCAGACCCCTCGCATCAGCACCAAGATGGCTCGGCATATGGTAGCTTCCCTCTGTGCATAAAGAAAACCACCTTTGTCGAGTGACCGAGCGGAAAACAAAAGAAAAGGCAACGCACGACTGATTTTCGTAAACAGGGTCTGAACGTCGTCGTCCTCGAATGGAAGTCGTCCACAAAGCATGACATAAAGAATCACTCCACAGCTCCAGACGTCGATCTCCGGACCTGTATAAAGACCACCCCGGATGACCTCCGGAGCGGCATAATTCGGACTGCCACAACTCGTCTTTAGAAAATCCCCATCCTTGATCTCGTTCGACAACCCAAAATCGGCAATCTTGACGTTGAGGTCGTCATCGAGCAAAACGTTCTCCGGCTTCAAATCTCGATGGACGATCTTCAATTTGTGGCTGTACTCGATACCGGATATGAGTTGTTGGAAGAATTTCCGAGCGCGTGGTTCCGGCATACGACCGTTATTGACGATGTAGTTGAAAAGCTCGCCGCCAGCGTATTCCAGAACGATGATGATGTCTGTCGGGGTGGATATAACTTCGTATCTACGTGTCGTGTGTCATCGATCGTGCGCTCTCATGTAAAAAGGATGTGGACGTACAGCTTGATGATGTGTGGATGTCGAAGGGTACGCATGTACTCCACCTCGCGCTGGACCCGGGTCTTGGTTTTGGTCATATGGATGACCGCCTTGGAAATATACTTCATGGCCACCCTTTGCCCAGTGATGGTATGCGTTGCCACTGACAAGACGAAAAAAAAAAAAGAGAGGGGGGATCAACCCGAAAACGAAAGACGATCGCCATCAAACTAGGGGGAAAACGTACTCTTCACTTTTCCAAACGTGCCTTCGGCGATGTCGCCAATGACAGTGTACTCCCCGAGCTTCGAAGCGGGGAATAACGTGGACTTGTCGCTCACCATCTGGAAGAGCCGTCAAAAGAGATCGTATGCGTCGTCGTCGTCGTTGTCGCTCGTCTGTACGTTTTCTTGCCAGGACGCTCGCTCGAGCTGTGTTGGAAAAAAAAAAAAAAAAAACACTTTGTTGTGGTCTTGGCCGATGGAAATGTCGTTACGTACGCATCTGGGGTCCTCATCCCCAGATTATATAAACTCGGCGGCCCCCCACACACCGGGTTCAAATAATCTCGATCACGTGCGTTTTGAGAGCGTAGAGGGCAAGTGCTAGCGCTCGGTAGAAAGCTACGAAAGTACCGTCATTCCCAAGCACTTGGAACCGGGACTTCTTTTCATCTCTCTTCCCTTTTTTTTTTTTTTTTTTGTCCCGGTTTTGAGGTTGGAAGCGTGATGAATCCCCGAGGGAGGGTATTCATTTCGACGTCGTTAACTTAAATATCACGTTTTCCTCTCCCGATCCAACGATATCATATGTCCCGGGGACGAACGACGAGTTACTTGCCTTTTAAAATTAAAACTACTCATTACTTTGGAGAACATTTGAATGTACAAGCAAACGAACACTCTCAAAAAACAAGGAAAATACGAATCGGCAGTACCCAAGGCTGAAAGATATCCAAGCATCCAACACAAACGCCACCGCCACCCTCCGTCCAACTCTCACAACGACCATGCGCCGCGCTCAAAGCGTCCGCACCTACCCCCGCACCTCCCTCAACCTCACCACCACCCTCGACCCCGCCGACCTCACCGCCCTCCGCGAAACCGACGAACCCGCCCCCATCGAAGACACCCTCCGTAAACAACTCCTCGAAAAAGACAGGGAAAACGACAAGGTACGTACGTTTGCGTCCGCGCGCGCGCGTGCGTGTGTGCCACTCACGCACGCACGCACGACAGCTCCAATCCACCATCCTCACCCTCCAAACCCAACTCGCCACACGTCCTCCCCTCGAAACGATCCAATCCCTCGAAAAAGAATATAAAAACTTGGACCTCATTCTTCAGGGCACACAGCGCGAAAACGAACGCTGCATGGCGGAACTCGAACGCGTACGGACGCGCGAACGGTCGCTCGAACAGGCGTTGGCGAAATTGGCCGGCGAGAATTGGCAGGTAGGTTTTTTTATATCCGTGCGTGACGTGGGGGTTGATGGGTTGTGTAGACGGTGTTGGATATTGGGCCTCCGTCGGCGACGTTTGTCGCGCGTGCGATGGGGTCGTCGCTCTTGAATCGGGCTATGGCTACACCTCCGCTACCGTCTGACGCGTCCAACTCGCCCCCTGCTGCATCGCAGGATTCTATCGCGGCGACGCTATCTCAAATCGAGCAAATCCGTCTGCTGGTGCTCGGGATGGAACAGCGCATGCAAGATCGCGAGGAAAAGCTGACGAAAACGGTTGAACGTGCCGAAGCGCAAGAGGTGAAATGTGAGACGTTGAGAAAGGAGGTGTTGCCCACCAGGTAGCTGCATAAAGTTACGCCAGAAGAAGTTGCAGAGGTTGTATCCATGTTCACGCACTCCGCCTTGTATTCTAGGACGACATCTAATACCCGTGTAGGCACACCTGGATAAGCGAGCAATTCACATGTAATACTTATAACACAGCGGCAATATATTGCAACATACACAAACGACAGTGGGTGGTAGGATCATTAAATGTAGGATGGACATGCAGTGTAGTACTAGCTGGACTTGACGTAATGCAAATGACGGCTTGATGACAGGTTGATAGCTGGAAATTCTAGCGAAACTTGAAAATCGGGTAAACATGAAGCGCACTTCAGCCTTTTGAGCCCAGCGTCACTGAAGCAGGGCGATGTGAAACAAGGAACGTCGAGCTGATGGCGCATGGTAAATGGTAGAAGAAAAGTGCACGTCTTGGATCGGTGCAAATAAGCATGGATCAAATAACAAATGATGGTTGAGAGTTCGATGCAAAGATTGTTCTTTCGTGCAATGCTGAGTGCGAGTCGGTGCGGCGAGGACGTAGTACAGCGTAGAGTCAAAGTAGGATATTTGCGTTTTTCGATCGTCGTAAAGAATGCGATCGAATATGGTGGGCGCCATTATGGCGAAGCTTGCAAGATCGATGCAGGAGATGGATCAGCCCAGTGTAGTCGTAAATTCATGTATGGTTTCCAATGTGGGGCAGAATCCACGGCGTTCAGACGACAGATTTGATGTTGCAAAAGATGCCATGAACCAAGATGGTTGATGCCGGAATCGAAGGCCATGGGTGGCTCAGTACCCATAGTAGGCGCGCTTGTACGGTCGTCAGTCACAACAATAACAAGGGTAGACCAGGTGATTGTGACAAACCATCCTGTCGCTGCGTGAACAGTCAGACCGTAGTGCAGACACTCGAAAAAGAGACATACAAAAGCCAAATAACCTTCGATCCTGTCTTGCATCCACGGAGTGTCACGATATGTCCCCTAATACACTCGTAGAGCATCGTACGTTGGTCCTTGTCGGCCTGGAGCACATGAGATGACTGTTTGCAGTCTCAGAAATGCCAAACGACTTACCTGGGGCAGCACATTCGCGATGAGTTGGCTACCTGTAACGGACAAGGCAAGGTCAACAATCATGGCACGACGGCCACTGGAAGGCGACATCAGCGCGGCGGTCAAGGGGTCGGCTATCACTGACCCTTTCGCCGGCTCACACATCCTCTTCACGATCCTTGCGAGCGTCTCCGGTCCTGTCTCCTTGAACGCCTTGGTGACGGACTTGAATCCCTGCTCGTTGGTTGCATAGTCGAGCAAGTCAGCGACCAAGTGATCAATACACATCTGACGGTGTTTAGATGATCCATGTTCCAAGACTAATGTGGATTCGTCAGCGCTCCGTATGTGGTTAGTCGTTGCCACGTACTGTGTTGAATGCAGTATGATCCCCATTGGTTTTTAGCGATTTCCCCGAAGACGACGGATCCCTGATTCAACAGTTCGTCGATAATGCCATCTTTGGCAGATTCCTCGAGATTCTCAAACGCGTGCTGCGGATAACTTAATAACAGCCACGCAACCATGTGAATGATGAGCGTCACCTGAACAACGAGGGACCCAGTCTCGTGACATGCAAGCGAGGCCCACTTACTCTTGAGTGACTTGTTGACGCTTGCGGGTGACACCCTGAGCTCATACGCAAGCTTCGAAGCGGGAAATGACAACTCACTAAGCGAAGATCGGTGGCGCAGGGGGGGTCCAACTCAGCTCCATGATCTGGGTGTCATTCGTCACAACTCGGAGCTAGGCGCTAGCGACGGCGATGTACCTTGCTCCAAACATGAGACGCATGCTTGTTCACCAACGTCAGAGCCGGATCCCCGAGAAGAAGCTCCGACACGATCAGCAATCTGATGTCTTCTTCACAATCAAGGGCCTTTTGGAGGACGTGACATCCATAACAATTGGTCGCAAGTTCAACCACTCGGCCTCTGTGAGAGATTTTCCTTCAGCACGTGAGAGGCCACGAAAAACGGGGGTCGAACAAACCTCATACAACCCACGATCTTACGCCGCTCTTCGGCAGTCGCAGCAGCCTCTAGACATCTCTGGACAGCCCAGTTCCCAAATCTGTGTGAGCCCCATCAAGTCAGAAATGCCTGCACATCGTAACAAGTGGGTGATAATGAAGAGTACCGATGAGACATCATCTCAAAGCCCCGCGCGCATATGGCGTCGATGATCTTATGCCGCTCTTCCAGATCCGCGACTTTGAGCTTCTGCTGCAAAAAAATCGACGCCTGCTGGTCCGAGGACTTGATGATACGCGCCACGAAAACATGATAAGGCGGAGACGAGGAGGGGTGAAGGAGCGATAAGAAATTGATGGGCTACGTGAACGACAGAACACATGAGTATTACTCGATATATCGAATTAATTGAAGATGTCGTACCTCGTGGGAATGCGCTCCCGCGGTCGCTTGACGTGTAAACGCATTTTGAGAAGGAGACAACCTCAAAGGGTCCTCGCCTGGTAGACCAATCGAAAAATCACTCATGGACTTTTCCTCCGCCCTGCGCCACTCCGGTAGCTGCTGCTGGTGACGCCAGGTGGTAGACGAGACACTGGGCAGGTCTGGTCGGCGGGGGAAAGCGCTGTCGTACAGAGGCTGAGTGCCAAGCGCTGGAGAGGTGTTCTCTAAATATTGATCAAAGAAAGGAAAGCCACCCGAAGGCAGCGCACATGAAACCGTAGGCTCCAAGAGACGCGACTGAGGGATATTAACAGCAGATAAAAAGTCGCGCGCCTTGAGGGGAGAACCGGGGTCGAACAAGAGAGAGGATGGCGATACACTGCAAGGTACGGACGGTGTTTCGTATGGGGGAGTGACCTTCAAGTCAAACGAGGTCTTTGCAGGGGACAAATCTGTCGGTGTTAAGAGTGCAGATGTCGTCGAACTCGGGGACACATCGGGAGAGCCTGACAAATTCACGGTCTCGCTATTCAAGGCCCGAGCGGGCTGTTGAGCACACGGCGCGGGGGAATTGAGATTGAGCGCGCGCAAGAGCTGCTCAATGTGCTGTACGACCAACAGGGTGAGTATATGCGCCGAAAAAACCGCGAAATCAAACGTGCATCGTCGTCAAACTCGGGACTCTGTCTTTTCCTGCCGTCTCCGATGGCACCGATGTCCCTTTTGCGAGGTGAGCCGACGAGTCCGACTGGACCAAAGACGTCTTCACTCCCAAAGCCGGGATGGAAGCCTCGGAGGCCCCTTTGCAGACGGAAGGCCGCTTTTTCTGTATCACGCGAAAAGGTATCCATGGCGTTTGGCCAAGTGGAATCCAATTGCTGAGGCTGCGGGGCCCAAATCGAGGCAGCCGTCGTCCTCGATCGGGGAGGACTGTAATCATTGGCAAAGGGAAGGAAAGACTGCGGGTTCGGGGTGGACTGCATGTTGACTGGAAGGGAGAAAGGAGAGGATGGTACGTGGGGCAGAGAAAGAGGGAAATCGCGACCGACAAGTCTTTTATATGGATTTTCGAGTGCGCTGACGGCTCGTCCGATGTGACGATCCCCAGCACAGACAGTCACATTCCTTTTTAGGGGAAGATTTGACCTAATTTGGAAGGCTTCTTTGCACCCTCCAACCCGCCGTGTCCGTGGATGACAGGCCCTTGTGCTCGATGGGCTGCCGCCAGTTCGACTATCAGATACTCACCATCTTATCACAGACAACGCACGCACATTTGGTACGATTTCGCGTGACTTTGATGCATTCGCTGCACCTCCAAGAAGAGAGCTGGGGCGATGCTGAATACCAACCTCGACTCGTCACAAAAGTCACAATTGGAGCCTAGGATCCGCGGTAGAGATCGGATGAACCACAAAAGACGAGAAAACACCCACCGAGCGAGCCCGATATATAGTGTGCATGCCATCCTCGCGACACTACTACGCTCAAAGGGGCCGACCTCAACGAGACCAGCACGCAACAAGTTGCATGTTCGTTATCCTCAAACAAAAGAATTTTTTTCGTGCAGTGTTGCGATGGCGTTCATTCTGGATCAACGCCGTATAACAAAGTATGAACCGGAAATGTCGCAGTCTCATGAAACGCAAAAAGGGACTATACCTAGGGTCCACCTACAGTAAGATGAAGATGACGCTATGGACGAACCTGAAAGTCTTGGCGACAGGACAAAATGAGGACGCGGGGCTGTGGGCTCTCGAAAGACAGGTTGGAGGAGCCAGCATCTCGCCCTCCAGATGGGCCCTCGACATACAGTCAGTCCTGCGAAACAGCAGTTCACTGCAGGGGGCGGGTCCGATACGCGCGGGAATCGTGACGAAAGAGGTTTTGAGCTGGGACACAACTTCGCAATCGGGCATAGCGGACGGCGATCAGCTGTCTGTACCTCTTCGCGTTTCATACTCAC
The DNA here is from genome assembly GCA_038090915.1 of Boletus eberwhitei. Lineage (NCBI taxonomy): Eukaryota > Fungi > Basidiomycota > Agaricomycetes > Boletales > Boletaceae > Boletus > Boletus eberwhitei. The sequence continues at coordinate 8,744 of JBBPNO010000563.1, forward strand.
ACAAGGGGGTGGCGTATAAAGTGGTCGGAGTCCAGGCGTCTACTTACGGGGACTGCAATTGATACGCTGGGATTCCCACCCACCGGGACGCCAATCATGTCATGAACTTGAGTACGTCAATACGCGTATTGGTGGAGAAGGGAGACGAGGGCACTCGCGGAAATGAACGTCCTGTGTGATCAAGGGTACGCGAGAGAAGATTCGATTGCGACGAGTCCTGGCTAACTAATGGCACGTTGGACACAAAGCAATGTGACCGGTCCATTCCACGAAAACGGATATTGACTCGCGCCTGGAAACTGTTACGGATAGGAAGTGCGAGAGCATGCAGAGACGGTCTCGCCCCTGAGGTTCTCAACGCAGGGTAGCCGGACCGAGGAAACCGTGCTGACATTGATGCGTGATAGGACGTAGAACGCTATAGAGCCATACACAGCGGACGACGGTTGTGAGGCATTCAGCATCACGTACCATTGGGTAGAGACAAGGGGACTGTGGAGCGAGATTTGTCCCATGGAAGAAAGGTACCATAAACTGCAGCGCTGTGAATAGAAGATGCGAGTCAAATGGGGTAGCGTCAGATCTCAAGGCAATGCAGGATATGGACTAGAGGACGCACCATTCGTATATGGACTAAGTCAAGGTTATGATTGAATGGAAAGAAGCGACATTGTCAGACTACGGACAGTTCTGTCGTCCCACACGAAAAAAGCAACGCCGATCTTCAGGCCGTCGAGCGCACCGGCGATAAGACTAAGCAGGGTCCGTCTCCGTGACAAAGCATGTGCTTACGTCATCGGAGTGAACGAGATCTGGGCCGATCTTTTTATCCAAAAGGAGAAACCGGCGGGGCCGGTGAAAGGGAGGGGGGGGGTGAATTCCAATTCCACGGTGTAGGTAAGCGATGTGAAGGGAGTCGGAGTTGAAAGACGGAGATTTGAAACGGCGTTTATGATGGGACAGCCCGAGAAGGCAGGCGCTAGTTACGTTGTATCCGTCGCCATCCAGGCGGGGGAGGAGTGGACGAGCGGTGATCTATTAGGTTCATATTCGGGAGCGGACCAGGATCTACTCGGCGGTGATCTTTTTTCGTATATCAAAGTTGTCTCCTCGTTCCACTCTAATACCCTTTTCCCTCTCTCCACCATGTTATCCAGTCTCCCCTTCGAAATACTCGAAAAGATCGTCCTCGACATACACCACGACCCAACCGCTCCTCCATCTGCCATACTCCCCCTCCTCTTGACCTCAAAGCACTTTTACCTCTCCCTCGGCTACAAGTACAACAACCACCTCTACGCCCGCATATTTCGTCTCTCCTTCGATCACTCTGCCCCCGCTCGCCGTCTTGGCGACACCAACGCTCTCGGCCTCTCCGTACAATTGCGCGCCAACTATGACGCACTCAAGTGCATCCGCCGCGCCAACATACATGCAGACAACGTCCTCCAGGCCTTCTGGACCTGCTTTTCGATGATGATGGAAAACGACGGCAAGAACCGCTGCCAACTCGACGCCGTCGGCCTCCCAGATTTCGTCGACCGCTTCGTCCGCGAACGCCTCTACGAAAATTGCGTCGACGGTTGGCCAGCCGAGAACGAGCTCAACTCCCTGGCAGTCTGGTTACTGTGGCTCACCACTACCGAAGGTGCGTTTACGTTTCTCTTGTCACTCTCGCCATCCAACGTGTCCGCCAGATCGTCTCAGAGCCGAAACGCCCGCGCAACGTGCCCAGATGACCAGACTCATATTGCCATACGTCCTCATGCCCGTCCGCGTAAGTTTGTCTCCACCACACGCTCGTTTTCTTACTTCACTGCTTTCTAGTATGCCGCATACCTCGCTCCACACGTCCACTACGCCCTTCCCCTCCCACGCAACCTTCCTGAGCTTCCCCACTCGTTCCTCACCGTACACGGTCCCTACCCGCAGTACCGCAACGGCTTTTCACGCATTATGCCCCTATACCAGGCCAACAGCGTTCAACTTGCCGTTCCCATGGCCTCCGTGGCAGCAAAACTTCTCTATTTCTCCCATCGCGAAGTCTTTCCTATCGGCGTTCCTCCACATCTCCCGAGAACGCGACCCCACGCCATCCAGCTCGGCCTCACCATGGTCGGCCCCACCCAAGAAGACGTCCAGGAGCTCAACGAGCACAAGATCGCCAAGTTCGTCCCCGATTCAAATTGGGAGTGGTGGTCCGAGATCAAGGACCACGACAAGCTCGGTCCAGCAGCCCTCTCCAAGCTCGCTCCGAGTGCCCGGTGGGACGACGACTGGAACCGCCTTGCTGACTGCAACTCCGTCTTTACTCCCGTGTCCCTCAAACGCATGCACTACACACCAGGTCTCCTCACCGGCCTTTGGCAGGGCCGGATGCTGGTGCGTAGCATCGACGCCGTCCACCCCGCCCGTTCAATGACTTGTATTTCCTAGTACCCTGACGATAGCCTCTACGCAAACATTTTGCAAACACCTCAAATGTCCACATCTTTTAACGAGCAGTCCATTGGTCTCACTGCCGCACCCGTTTTCATGCGTCTTCGCGAATACCATTGCATGGATGTCGCACCAAATCAGCCTGCCACCCCAGGCGGTATCCAAAATGCATGGTTCCACAGCTCGGCGCGATTCCAGGAGGTTACGGTGCGTATCCCAGCTATGTGACGAGATGACGTTTTGCTGAGTGCACCACGTTGTGTCATCTAGCACGGCCTTGCTATCACGTGTCAGGAGAGGACCTCATTTTACGACGAGTACGTCGTTGGGGGGCCTGACTTACACGATGAGAGCAAGTGTCGTGGGTGCGAATACCGTGGAACGTCCGAGATGATCTTTCGAGAGGATGATGTGCGCTATCTTGGCGCGCTCGACGAGGTCTTGGCAGACGAGGGAATGGAGGACGTCGAGGACGACGAAGACGAAGGCATGGACGACGATCCGAGCGATGCGGATGCGGAAATGGCATCGGGCGATGGGAACGAACTCGTGATCACACGGAAATGCGATGGTATTCTCGATATCGTCCTCGTTGGCGAGGTGCGTTCTTTCCAACTTTTACGTGCTCGTTCTTACTCGCCATAATCTCACCATCAGACGGACCTTCGGCACGGTCAGGCTTGGCATCACTACAGGTTCTATGGTCGCGTCCGCGAATGGGATGGGCTCATCGCGCTTATTCGTGTCCCTGTGAGTTCTCGTTCTGTTCCCCCTTCCCGTTTCGAAGCGAAGCGGAACGGGAAGGGGAGTCGTGTTCCCAAGCACATTCATATCTGACCTTGGTCCGTCTTAGAGCCACCCTGTAGGCGGCACAGCGCTTGGTGTTTGGATCTTCACTGGCTACGTTGTGGGGGGCCAAAACTTCGTCGGAAACTGGCGGACGACAACGCATCCCGGCGAGCCGGTGACATTCGAATCTGCGTTTGCCATGTCCAAGCGTGAATGATATGCGCGCCAGCCTCGCGGTCCCTGTCAACCACACCACACACACGATACGCTTTTTTGGATTGGGTTTGCATTTTTGTTCCATGGACGACGCCCCCTTTTCATCTTGTGTTTTGATCTGTACCTTACATACATAATACATACCCAAGCCGTGGTGATCACCTCATCATTCATCACGCCCAGTAGCATGTACACATCTACCGTAGATCTCCGTCCACTGCATCTTCGTCTTCATGCACTTTTTTCTTGTTGCATCTTCATCGCGTCATTCATTTTTCTACACATGCTTCCATGCTCCGTTTCCATCATCATCACATCTTTTCTTGCATGATATGTGTTATCTCTGCCCTAATTGTGTAGTCACTGATGGATTCGGTTTTTTTTTTGGTCTATCTCATCTTGTCGCATTCACATCACCCTCTGCATACATACTTAATACGACTTTAGTTTAGGTTCAGCTTACGTTGCGGTCCTCATGCTTGCACTTACATCCCTCGCCTGTAACCCGTTTTTACACACGGATATACTTTGCCTTGGCCCATCTGCTTAATCGCAGTGGCTCTCATCCAGAGTTGGCCAACTTCGAGTTCGCCGTCTCCCCGATCACCGCCCCCGCGCCCCTGGCATGTGACGCCAAAAGTTTATTATAGTTGGCCAAGCGGAAATCCGTTCTCACTGAGATCTCATTTAGTGGAACCGTGTGTCGTGCGGTCTTTCCTCTTCCTTCTCTTTCAGGAGTGACAAGCGGGGATCAATTTCGAGCGTGTCGCACAGCGCACACAGGACACGGGGTTCCGAGTCTTTTCGACACTCCTTTTTTTTTTTTTCTCACAGGCGGGCGTTTCTGAACCCTCGGGCTCGATGTTCGGACAGGTGCCATGACAGGATCATGATCATCGATGAAAAAGATGGGGGAGGGAACGCGTGTTTTTTCTTTTTTTTTTTTTTTGCTCATACTGTGATGATCCTACCCGATGTCAACACCGCCTCCGACGCGGACGCGACTGCACCGTCGGTCGTCAAGATTATCGCCGGAAAACTCTTCGACCCGTATACGTTGACGTTGTTGGAGGACCAGACGATCTGGGTGAGTAAGGCGACGGGACGCGTGCTCGACGTGTCGGACAGTCCGGGGATGCCAGTGGGAATCGACGGACGCGACGGTCGGACCGATGAGGTGATCGACTTGAGTGAATTGACCGTCTTGCCTGGCTTCGTCGATGCCCACGTTCATCGTGAGTCGCGTTTTTTTTTTTTTTTTTTTCGTAACCCCCTAGTGCATGTACGCGATGTCCAGTTTTCCTCCATCCATACTCGGAGACGTCATGGGGAGACCAACTGACCAAGGAATCCCTCGTCGAACGTACCATCCGAGCGACGGTGCATGCAAAGCGGACGCTCTTGGCTGGATTCACGACCGTGCGGTTAGTTGTCCCTTTTTTTTTTGCGTTTGCCCTACACATCACGTACGGTCCATGTCGCCACCTCCTTTCTGGCTCGCTTATCCGTATCGGTGTCCCGTGCTCTATTTCCAGCCTCCCCCCCTCTCTCTCTTTGCTCGCCCCACCTCACTTCCGAGTCCCCCCCACTCGCCCCCCGTTCACGCTCACACGCTCGCATATGTAGTGACTTGGGAACAGAAGGCGCAGCCGACGCCGACGTCGCCCTCCGCAAATGTCTCTCCAGCACGCACGCTCACACGAACGCTCCTCTCATCCCCGGCCCGAGGTATTTCTGTGCCTCCCGAGCGATCGTACCCACCGGCAGCTACGGTACGCGTCCACCTTCGGCCCTATCAGCACTTGTCCCCGCGTTCCATTTCTATGCGATACTCGTTCCCCCCCCCTGAACGTCTCCCTCCCAATTCATATCCGTCCGTTGCTTCTTTTTTCCCCACTCGTGTGTCGTATACCCCCTCCCACTTCGTTCCCCTTTATTTCCACCTTATCATCGCAAAGTCCGCTGATGGGCTGAGTCGAAATCCGGTTGTTGATATGGATATGGATAAGGCAATGGATAACGCGCGTGATGCGCTGATCGGTTACATTATGCAGGGCCCAAAGGCACTATCCATGTCAACAGAGAAGGCGTCGACGGGATCACAGGCGCCGAAGTGGCTGACGGTCGCGACGACTGTATCAAGGCCGTCCGACGACAGATTGGTGCGGGTGCGGATTGGATCAAGGTAGAGTGTCTGTGTATGCGCGTGTATGCGCGTGTATGCTGGCGTTGACAAGCGGTCCATTATCGTTTATTCATGGCGTGCACTTGTGCGCTATATTCATCCCACGGGGGCTTCGTTCATTCGTGCGTGCACGCGCGCCATGGGTTGGGACTTCGTTTTGATACACGTTCCCTCCCCCCCGTTCGCCGGGGGATGTCTGTTGAATGATACTGATGGCGGTCTGGATCATGCCATGGGTCGTGGGTTGTGTCGCATATCGGGTGGAATAGATTTATGCAGGTCAGTGGATCGAGTTGAATGATGGTTTTTTTTTTTTCTTCCCCCTTCGTGACATCCTATCGTCCTCGTTGTCGACGCCTTGTTGCTAGTAGGGGGTCTAGACCAACGTTCATTTCCGCTCGCATTTGTTTTTTTTTTCCCTGCCGGCTTCTCTCGGGATTGATGAAAATTTCATTTACCATGTAGATTACCGCGTTCGATCAAGGATGGGAGGCGTCTCCGCGGAGACGGGACGAGCGTCGATGAACACGTTTAATGAGGAGGAGTTGAGGGCGTTGGTGGAGAGCGCACACATGTATGGAGCCAAGGTGGCAGCGCATGCGACCAACGGGGAGACGATCGCAAAACTGTTGACGTTGGGCGTGGATTCGATCGAACATGGCTACGACATTCTCACTCTGTCGTCAGACTCGACTACGGACGCGGATACGGCTACGGCTGCCGACACCGATCCCGCCGACGACACGCGCCGAGTGCTCCGTGCGCTCGCGCGGTCCAAAACTAAATGGGTGCCCACGCTCGCGGCGTACTACACCCTCTCTCAAGGATCGGGCGACACGGGACCGTGGGTGCGTGCTGCCGAAGCGTTCAAAGCGGCGCTCAGGGAAGGCATGGAGAATATCGCGTGCGGCGGGGACACGGGGGTATTCGCGCATGGTGGGAACGCGCTCGAGATGGTGTTGATGGTACGTTTGGGCGCGGATTGGCGGAGGGTGTTGAGGTGGGGTACGCTCGGGGGGTGGGAGTGTGTGCGGTCGATGGGGTGGGAGGGGCGGCGAGGGGCGGCGAGGATGGCACGGGCGGAAGCGGAAGGGGAGGTGGGAAAGGCGAGGGACGGGGACGGGGACAATGAGGTCCCGTTTGGAGCGATTCGCCGGGGGTTTGCTGCGGATGTGATTGCGACGTGTGGGGATGTTGCGGGCGATTTCGAAGGCGCGGTGTCCGCGGAGTGTATCCGGTTTGTGATGAAAGGGGGGCAGGTGTACAAGCGTGATGGGAGGGCGGTGGAGTAAGATCGTCTTCGTTGCGTTGTGTGTGATGACAAGGGGAACATCACGATGGGAGGTGGACCGAGTACCGAGTCTTGTGAGGGCGATTGACCGGCGTTGCGTGCTTGATAGGGGGGAACTTGGCGTACTTGGCGTGCTGCGTTTCTTGTCCAAACTGAACGCGGGTGAACTAAGACGCATGCCGTTGTCTGCCGCAGTCTTGTCAAAACTCTCTTTGTTTTATTTTTTGATGGCGTTACGTTCGAATCCTGAGTTTTGATGCTCGCTATTCACATTTATCCCATCGGATGGCGTTGCCTGCAAGCTCAGGGTGGTCGCCCAAGTCCGTGATGAACATTTTTCCCCATCGCCGAGTTGAACGACGATACTTGCCTAATGCAGTCGGGCGAGTAACATGGCGCGGGAACGGGTTAGTCATCGACTGTATAGCCATTTCTTTTTTTTTTTTTTCCGGTTTTGCACGTCTGTTTTTTTTTTTTCATCGCTTTCACCATGAAGGCGTACGCCAATTCAGCTTTTGCAGCTCAGCACTCTCTAATACATCTCCAACGCCGCATCGATAGCCATCCCGTCCGACTCGCACCCCACCAACAAGTCAGGGCCCTTTGTTTTTTGATGTTTTTACACAATGGGCTCGTTACGTTGGTGGAATAATGAAACTGGACCGCGTCGGCGTGCTGCGAGGTGTCGTTTTGATGCTGAGCAGGTTATATGGCGTCGGCGCGCGTCGATGGATTTACTTTGGGGTCTCTAATGAGTAGAGGTCGGTCGGGTTGTGATCTGCCGAGCTCGTAGTTGTGGGACAGACATTTAATCTTTTTATTTATTTTACTTTTTTGTGTTTGGAATGCCAATGAACGGGAAACGTGGACTTGAACCACCGAGCGTGTCGAACGTTGGCCCTTCTGAGTAGGTGTGGAAGGCGGAGAATGACGTTGCCCAAGGTCAGACGGGCGCTCGAGCTCATCGTCATACCAAAGCCGGCGAGTACATTTTTTTTCGCCCGCCATCTCTCTCGTCCGACACTCGGCGGGGAGGGGGGGAACATCAAGACAGAAAACTCACATTCATTCTCAAAAACTTGGCAGTCGTTCGAAGTCCCGACGTCACCACCAGACCCACTGTACAAGTTTCCTCACGAATATAGTGCGTCGTGCCTCCCACCGCGCCCCTTTGGCGCCTCACAACTGGCGGACTGATGCGTTTTTTTGGTGAACAGGTTTTTATGCGGCGCTCGCTGGGGCGCCGGGGTATACTCCTTGGGCTCGGGCGGTTGGGGTGAGCGAGCGTGGTGGGACGCAGAGGTACGAGACACCCAAGGTACGTGGGATCCCTCCCTCGCGTGCGGTCTATGCATGCATACGTCCTTTCACCACGCAGACGTCCTTGCCTCTGGGTTTCGACAACAATCTCACCCCGACCCCATGTTTTCGTCGTTCGATGGCGACGCCGACCTCGGCCCAAAGCCAAAGCCGTCGGCGCTACCTCCAAGTCCCATCGCCCACGCCGTTGTGGGACTCTGATGTGAGCATTCGTGACCTGACTCGCTCTTGTTTTACAGACCCCTTTTTTTCCCCTGATGAAGGAGCTAGGGCCGTCGTTTCGAGCAACCTCGTCTCCTCGGACTCGCCTCGGACGCGTGAAAGAAGAGTTATATGTTTGCCAATCTCGTATCATGTCTGGACGAGAACGCTCAACTGTTGCCCGACAGATTTCTGGACGTGCGAGGGACATGAACAATCCAGACGCGTTGCGTGTACGTGATGCCGATGGTCACGCACGCACTCGGACGCCATTGGCGGGTGTTTTTTTTTCTTTCTTCTCTCTCTTCATGAATCAACTTCCAACCCTGACGGGAACGTTGTACACAGGTCGATTCCCTTTGTAGCACTAAACCTGGTTCTTTCGACGCGTGCGATGATTCTCCGCGATCAGATGGCACTGTTTACTTTGATGCCTTGGACACGCTCAGCCTTTCGCATTCATGTTCCATAATGGATGCTGACACCGAGGACTGTTCTTACCCTGAGTTCGTCACCGCCTCGTGCTTTCATATCGTGTGTCCATTATCAACAGGTCGCTGGAAATGGTCCGTCGGAGTGCATGTTGATATCCTTTTTCGTTGCTATTCATTTCGTTTTTGGTGACCTTGCCACCTGACCATGTCCTCAATACAGTACATCTTTGCTTCCAAGACAGGCACCGGGCGAACACGGTCAGGACCGCGCAAGTGCAAGCTCAAGGTTCAATCTACCGTCCTTTCGGGTCGAGGGTCCATCCCCAGACGAGAGCGATAGCACGCGCAGTCATGCCATGGCGCCTTCTCCGGTGCGTTTCTCGTATAAGCATACTTATTCGAATCCCGACCTCGACGGAGATGCGTCTCCGCTGTGTCACTCCCCGTTGGCGGGAGCGATGGCACTTGGGGGGCAGAGGCGCGGAGTGATTCAAAACAGAGTTGGTACGGGACATGGGGGGACGTTGCCTCATGGTCGGGCGCCATCCCTCGTTGGCGGTCGCAGCAGCGATGCTGATTGGGCAAGTGGACACTCGACAAGGAGGACACGCGTGGATATTGACGTTGACGAGGAAGAGAAGCAAACGGAGGATGATCCGGCCGACGTACCTCGAGAAGAGGGAAGTCAACGTCAACGTATCGCATCGGATACCGAGAACCGGCGATTCAGACAGTCTGGGTGTCCGACTCGTCTCGGTGTTTGGAGTAAACTGGGTCGGGATTGTCGGGAGAGGGTACGCAAGAAATTTTTTTCGTGGCGTGGTCGCGTTGTTGGCGTTGGATGCGGTGGTGCGCTTGGAGATGGAGATGGTCCGGAATCAGAATCGGAACCAGGACCTGGGCCTGGTCCTCAACTGGGTGGTGTTGCTGGTGTTGCTGGTGTTTGTCGAATGTTTGCGCCACGGGTCGGCGCCACCGGGCCAGGAGCAGCGCCAGCCAAGACGACGGCGATGGAGAGGACGATTGATGCGAGGATCATACCGGAACTGGGCCGTGGGAGGCGACTCTCAAAGCGGACGCGTCCTCGTCCGAAGAGCGCGACTGTTTTGCTTACAGGACCGACGTCGACGTCGACACCAACGCAAAAACGATCGTCTGGCCGTCTTGTCAAACGACGACCCAGGAGCGAATACGATGGCTGGCGACTCGGACTGGACAAGGTGACGTAGATCAGTGTTTGCGTCTAACCCAACTGAGCGTCGTTGGGCGAAACGTGACAACATTCAAACACTCGAACCCGAGGCGCTGGTACCTCGTCGATTCCATCGTGCGGGCCGTAGAGTCTCGATCCATTCGATTGGGCCCCACCAAGCCATGCCGTGGTTCCATTCCTGTTCTCGTTTTTTTCATTTTTCATTTTCCACTTTCATTTCCATCGTCGTATCGTTGATTCAATGGTCCCGTTTTCCTCTTGAGCTGTGCGCTGTATCGCACGAATGGTAATTGTATGTATCGAGGTTTAATCACCGAGACTTGTTGGCTTTTTCATGTTACGCCCGAGTGGCGATGGATACCTGTTTTGATCAAATCAAATCCAACCTGGGCTTTTTTAAAAAAAATTATCGTTCCAATGTTTCATAGAAAAAGCAGCGTGTTTTGGTGTAAACGCGTGGGGTCGAGAATACAAGAATTATCTGCGTCGTCGGATATAGACAGATCCCCCCAAACAACTGGCGCATCCCGAATACTAGAACTGTTTTTCCAACGGATCGATCACAGTGCCCATCTAGAGAAAGTAATCAGTCAGCGCCAGACCACCGGAACCCAGTCACAAAAAGAAAAAGAAAAAAAAAAAAAGGCGACAGCAAAGCCACCCCCAGGACCCCAGGATCCCAATCAATCCATAATACGGACAACACGCACTTTTTTGACCACACGTGGCAACGTCCCTCGTTGGAATCCCACACGCGTGTTCCACTCGCTCCCCACCGGGACCTCCATCCGTCGCTCGAACTGGGCATGACTCGTATACGGATAAGGCAACTCGCGCACGAGGTATTTCGCCGCTTTCTTGTCCCGCTTTTCAGAGATGATCAGGTGGGGTTTCGTATGGTCTGCGCGGGCGGTCGGGGTGATGCCCGGGACGGATTTGATCAGGTGGGGTTTTGGGGGTAGCTTTTTGGTGCCGGTGCCGCCCCAGGTGCCCTGTGGGACGTGAGACGTGAGACGATGATGCGGGGGGCCACGAATTATGTACGCGGGAACGACAATTACCAACAAAAGGTGTTGTACACGGGGAA
>JBBPNO010000564.1:0-19911 GCA_038090915.1 Boletus eberwhitei
CCCAGGATCGACACTCCCGGGGTCATCGACCGCGTCTCCATGCTCTTCCACGGCAACCCCTCCCTCATACACGGTTTCAACACTTTTCTTCCCCCCGGCTACAGGATCGACATCTCCATTGACGCACGTGATCCAAATGCCATCCGCGTCACCACCCCCTCTGGCACCACAACCAACGCCCTCGCACCCAAACCCTCCTCCACCGCTCCCCTTCCTTATCTCCCCTCGCGCGCCATCACTCCCTACCAGCACCTCGACTTCTCTCAAGGTGCCACCACCACCACCGCTGCTGCCACCTTCCTCGGCGGCCTCGGCGCCAGGAATGCCCTCGACACAAAACCCGCTGGCGAATTCAACCACGCAATCCAATACCTCAATAAGATAAAAGCACGCTACGCCGATGACCCAGATACCTACAAGCAGTTCCTCGAGATACTCCAGACATACCAAAAAGAACAACGTCACATACAGGACGTAAGCCTCTCATCCCAATTCACCGCTCTCCCTTCACTCCCTGTTCAGTCCCAGGTATACGCCCAGGTTCAGCTCCTCTTCAAGGAAGCACAAGACCTCTTGGCCGAATTTAAGGACTTCTTGCCCGAGGCCTCCATCGCCTTTGCTGGTCCGGGCGGTGTCGCCAACATCCTCCCCCAGTCGACCGTCGGTCCTGGTGTCCCAGCACAGTGGTCCGATATTGACAAGGACAAGATCGGAAAGAAACCCCTCGTTTCAGCACCAAAGAAGCGGCGCAAAGGTCCCGAGAAAGATACCACACCAGTCCCTTCCTCTCGCTCAACAGTCAGTCGAGTTCGTGTCGTTGTCATCCGCCTTCCCTTCGTAGCTGATGCATGCTTCAGGCAAAGAAACCAAAGCATACACACAAGCCTGGAGAGCCGGATTCACCTCATTACTCCTCCTATGCGCTACCTCCTCCCTCTCCGCCCCACGCCACCTCTCTCCCTCAAACCCATGCCATGCAACCTCCACTTCCACACATGGGCATGTTGCCTCCTGTCATAAGCGTACCTCACTCCGCCATCCAAACACCTCCCGACGAACTCTTATTCTTTGAGCGCGCAAAGCGAACGTTGGAGAGCAGGGACACTTACGATGAATTCCTCAAGCTGCTTACCCTCTACTCAAAGGACATTATTGATGCCAAAACCCTCGTGGACTTGTCCCAGGTCTTTTTAGGCGACGGCGACTTGCTCGCACAGTTCAAGGATGTACTCCATATTGACGAGTTTCAGTCTAGCATCGAACACGGTCCTCCCGGCAGCATTCGCACAGGTCCACCAGAACCATTACCCGCGCTCCCAGCAGACGAAGGTGAGGGCCCGAGTTATCGCAAACTCCCGGAAAGCGTATGTTACCTCTGCATAAGCTTATGAGCCACTCCCTCATCCAGCATGTAGGAGGTCAATCTAGCCTGTTCTAGTCGCGACGAACTGTGTCGTTCTGTCCTGAATGATGTTTGGGTTTCCCATCCAACGTGGGCGTCAGAAGAGGCCGGTTTCATTTCCCATAAGAAGAACTCGTTTGAAGAAGCGCTTCACAAGAGCGAAGAAGAACGACACGAGTATCACGTCCAACTCGAGGCCCTTGCACGCACCATTGCGCTCTTTGAGCCACTCGGTACGCGCATCGAAAAGATGACCAACGAGGAGCGTGCGACGTTCCGGCTCAAGCCCGATTTCGGCGGGCCTAGCAGGAGTATCTATCACCGTACCTTGAAGAAGGTTTATGGACGTGATGCCAGTGCAGAAGTTATTCAGGCCCTGCAGGATTGTCCCAGCGTCGCAGTCCCGGTCGTGCTCGCACGCCTGAAGGCCAAGGATGAGGAGTGGCGTCGGATACAACGAGAGTGGAACAAAACCTGGCGTGAGGTCGATGCCAAAAACTTTTACAAATCTCTCGATCATCAAGGGAATCAATTCAAGCAAAATGACAAGAAACAGATCACAGCCAAGCATTTTGTGCAGCATATTGAGGGCACCAAGGAAGCTCAAGAGCAGAAACTTGCGCAACGAGGTCGACCGTCTTTCGCAGCAGGCTCAGCGGGGCATCAGCTGGAGTTCGAGTTTCCACAGACGTCTGTATTGCACGATTCGCTCCGTCTGGTCTACTCCTTTTTAGATCATTCTCAGGCGCAATACAGTCCACCGGAGCGGCGTGCTATCGAGGGCTTTCTCCGCCAGTTTATTCCTTTGCTTTACATGTGCCCAGCGCATGAATTCGATGCTGCGTGTGGTCCCTCTGATGGTTTACAGGACGATGATTTGGAGCACGAAATTTTGAGCAACTCACGTAGCGGGAGTAGATCAGCAAACGGACTGTCGACCGCAATGGGGGACTTTCGAAGAACATTATTCAAATCATCTCGAGAGAAGTCTCCTGGGCAAGACACGAGGGACGCGGCTTCCCTGACCCCGACTTCGCCCCGCTCGAATGGCGATGGCAACACCAGATTGACGAAAGTGTTCGACGAAAATAACTCTAGCGACGTCTGGATTCGGACTACCCAGGCCTATTTAATTTTTACGAAGCGCAAACCCTTTTTTGCCAACACGACCATTTATACATTGTTGTGTTTACTGCAGGTAGTCGATTGGCTTCCCAGATCGTCTCGATAATCTAACTTATGCATACTGCAGTCGATCTATTCCCGGCTGGTCACTTGCAGAGACGACGGTGCAAAACATGTGGCGGAGAACCTCAATCCTATGGATAGCAATCCAATTGCCGTCGAGCTGGGATTGGATGATCCGAATGGCCCCGGTGCTGTCCTAAGACAGGCCATGGAAGCGTTGGGAGAGCAGCGACCAGACAGCACGCAGGACCTGGTTTACATGTACTTTATGGACGCCTGTGAAAAGCTGTTTGACGGCGAGCTCGAGGCCGGTTTGTTTGAGGAACAGATGCGATGGTTGTTTGGTAACCAGGTAGGTGGCACCAGGACGAGGATCGATAGTTTTGCTGAAAGAGTGACACAGGCCTATCTCCTTTTCACGTTGGACAAGCTCATTGCCGCATTTATCAAGCAGGTCAGGAGTGTCTAATACACGCTCCAGAAATGAGACTAAGCTGATTCTAATGGAGCAGGTGCAAAGCGTGCTATCAGATAACAAGTCACAGGAGCTATGGATGATGCTCCAAGATTCGCGCAAGGTCGGATGGCTAACTAACCAGGACATGATCCGGTACCGCCGGGAGGCTGAACGGCACATGGGATCGGATGAGCATTTATACCGCATTGAATGGGTAGCTGGACGATTGCCCACTCTAGATGACCTAGGTTGCTGACTGGAAATGGTACAGGACCCAGAATGGAAGAAAATGATGATCCAGCTTCTCGAGGGCAACGACCCCAGTGCTGAAGTAGACCGGTCTGCGATGGGGCGATGGCGTGAATACATGGACTCGTATGTGCTACGGCAGCCTACAGAGTGGATGCCAGAGCTCAGGGAGGAAGGGCGGAGTGCGTTATTTTTACGAAAGTGAGTGATTGTGCGTTTGTCGGGTGATGCGCCCTGCTCATCTGATGGACTAAAATAGATGGTTGTCGGGGGACGAGTCGACGGTTGCATGCAGCGACATGAGGATCTGGATCAAGGTGGGTACGTACAAACTGTTGTACGAAGCGGGGACGGAAGACGCGTTGATACAAAGACGGAGCAGAGAGGAAGAGAAGGTGGTTGAGGAGAGGGTGCGGAGACGGAACGAGGAGCGACGGCGCTGTCGGCTATTGCAGAATTGACTCGGGAGTATTAGCCGCACTTGGTATTTATTTAATTGAATTATTTTTGGTGTTGCGCGGCAATAATACTTACTTAAGCTGGAGGGATTCCCGCCCACGTCTAGTCCGTTTTCCTTCCTCACGAGTTGTCTGTGTGAGGACAGGCAGCTGGTCGTTTTGCACGACGTCAAGCTCAGTTTTACCGACAGTGGCGCCATCGGACCCAGCCATTTTCTGTCTCTCGTTGGCATCCCGGCTCGGTCCCCGCATTAAGCCACGCCGTGTCCGCAAGACTCTCTTGGCACGTCTTCTGTATTTTCTCGTATCATGGCCAAGCCAAAACATGGCCGATCCAACAATTATCTCTCTCTCCCCTCCTCTCACTCACCACGCTTTCCCTCCCCAGCAGTCCTCTCAGCGCTTGCCCTCATCGCGACCACCCCGACCCCAGTCGCAGGTGCACCCCTCCCAACTCCACCTCCCACCTTCCTTTGCCCATTTATCGAACGCGATAACATCCACCCATCCTCTCACTCCCTTCTCACACTCCCCCCCCGTGCAATTCTCTCGGCACCACCCCCATCCCCCGTCCCGACGACTCAACACTCTAGACGCCAAGCGGTCGCAGGCAAATATATCCAAGGATCCGACAATGTCTGGCACAAAACTGACGCGTGGACATTGTACGGCTCAACAGTGGGTGCCATCTTACCATCCCAATCAGGTTTCCGGTCTCAACATACTTTTCCAGTGTTGCTCCACTTCAACTGCAAGCACTTCTAGCACGCAATCCCAAACAACTTCTTCTCAATCGCCCACACCCACTTCCACAGGAGAGTTCGACACATCGGTGCTCCCCGCGGGCTGGAATGACGCGACCAACCTCAGCTCCCCCACAGAATCGACCATCATTCTTGCTCTAGCCATCATCTTGGCCGGCTCTATATGTGTTTTCATGATCGTCTGTGTCATTTGGAGAAGGCGGAAGAAAAAGACAAGGGACTTGGAGCGCAAACACGAGCTCACCACTGATGACGATTCCCAAGACAATGTGCCGGAGAAAGATACTCGCGGCAAGATGCGAATGTGGGCGAGAGCAAGTGCTCGATGGAAGTCTAATATCCGTCAATCAGCCCGCCGGCGGAGAAAAAAACCCATGGTCACTTCTACAGTCAACCGATCGCTATCTCCGACCTTTTCTGACTCACCACAAGGCTCTGCCGTTCTTCCATCTGCTCCGTCTCGTCGGCCTTCGTTCGTCTCGCACGAGTCAGATCCTTCTCCCTTGTGTCTCGATGGAAACCTGACCGAACCATCCACTGTTCCCCACGATACCATTCGTTCTGCATCCCCGCCCACCTACGGAGCATCATTCGTTCCCGAATTTTCCCGTCTACGTACTAGCTCCGCCGTATGTAATCCAGGTTCGATTCCTTTACCTGACAGTCCACATGCAGTCCGACACAATAACCTATTTTTCTTTATAGAAGACGAACCACTCCCCTACATTCCTCAAAGTGATGGGCATGTTGCCACCGATGACAAGGCACAGCTTGCCCACATCCGCGGGTTGGCAAGTTCTCCGACCGTGATCGATGCGGCAGATGCAAGTACAATGCCAGCAGCACCAGAATGGCACGAGATAGAAGACGACTTGGAGGACTTGGGCATCGACTTGAGCGAAGTACCCATGTCTCTCCCCAAATCTGGTTTGCCCCCCTCCTTTCCCCTGCCACCTTCCAAGGCCGACGTCCCATTTGGCTACCTGGATGATCTCTCTCTTCCCCTTCCTGGATCATCAGGGCCTCCACTCGGACCTTCTCCGAGTGCACCTCCCATCGTTGATCCTGGTTTAGAGCCCTCTGCGCCTTCCTTGGATGGTGAAGATGATTTATTCCAAGATTGGGAGGGGGGTTCATCTTACGACCACGAGACTCCCACCTCGGCGGATCTGGACTCTACTCCTTGCGCGATAGAATCATCCGTATCTCCAAATGTGTCATCTACGTCGCACACTTCCTTTCCTTGCATACGAGAGTCTGCCACTAGGGATGGTATTCTCCCTCGATATCATCCTTGAGGTTTTTGCAGGACATGACAAAACTACCTGTAACATGTGATAAGCATATTGCTAATTTTTTCTGCGGACTTTGCAGCACTACTTACAGTACTACTAGTACAACTATTGACGGAATTTTTTCTTACCCACAAGTCACGTGAGATTATCCATAACGAATCCCGTGACCGAATCCCTATCTTTTATGGATCCTTGAAGCTTCGCAACCGCCACTACGGTCATGGGGAAGTCACAAAAGAAACGGAGGATGCGCAGACACAACCCGATGAGGGTCCCAGACTCACATTTACCCCGAGGTCTTGTATCTGCCGAGTCTGCCTCCACGAAAAAAGAGGCTATCCTGCCGATCATTCAAAAGGTACGTCTCTCGCATTCAAGAGACTCTTCACCTGGCTCAGTAACGCGTTCCAGATGGAGAGTCCTGACGGATCTGATCGCAAATGGGCTTGTGTCGCGGTGTCTAACCTGATTCAAAATGATCCATCCACCCGGAGGCTGCTGCAAGGCAAAAATGTGGTGGGAGCCTTGATCACGCGGCTATCGGATAGTGAAGAGGAAGTGTGGGTCGAGGCCGCTGGCGCTCTACGGTCTGTGAGATTGGGTGTCTCTTTGGGCGATATCTGACCCCTCATACTCTAGAAATCTTTGTGTCGATGGGGGATATGACATCTGCGCGGAGATGTACAATAAAAATATTCTTGCCCCACTGAGGATGTTTCTGCCAAAGGTATGTGCAATCGCCCAAGATATGGACCCCATCGGACTTGTTTCTCGCCCAAGATATCCACAATACTTGCCCAATTTCTTGAATCTCCAAGAAATGCCCCAGAAAATGTGAAAAAGGTGGTGTACGAATTTACTGACAATGTGATCACTATTTTGTGGTGCTTGTCGTGAGTACTCTTGCTCCTCCTGACGTATCATTTTTGTCTCAGGATTATCAGCGAGACTTCGAACAAGGCCCTCAATACCATCAACCAGATCAATCTTGTTCCATTCTTAATGTCCTTCTTGTCCTCCCGTGACAAGTTGCCTATATCCACTGTAGTTGCAGCAGGTAACTCTTTCACTGCTTCTTCCCTTTCCACTTGACCAAATGGTCTCATGCAGCACAAAGTCTATATGTTCTCACAGACGATAATCAGACAGCAATAGACGAGGTTCATTCTGATGCTGCCTATAGTTCGTGTCTGCTGGACATTGTGCGATGGAACGAACGTGATCCCAAAGGAAAATCAAAAGATCTCTCCAGAGATCGTATCGAGACTCTCGAAGTCCTGTGTTGCGGTGAGATCTTCGTGTTTAGATGTAGGGTATCATAACTGAACCCGGGAGCCCAGGCATTATGAGCAATGTGTCGCCACTGCCGCCACCTAGTGCTGCCTCCACCCTCGACGTCAATAACGATATTCTGCTTCCTGTTCTGCGACCTGTCATCTCTTCGGTGTCCTTGGATGAAGTAGCTCAACAGGTTCAAGAGCTCGTAACCCGACAAGTTAGTCAAGTTGTGAATGACTAAATCATCACTGATTGTTCGCCCAAGACAAATGAACCACCATCCATCGAAAATTTATCTTTAAAAAACACACCAAAGTCGGATCATAAGTCACAGACTGAGCTGGATCTCGAGCAGTTGGAAAATAGACTTAGGACAATCCAGCTCGCTCTTGAGATCTTGACAGGAGTATGTGCAACTCTGCCGGATCCAATCTTGGGCACCTCAGTCAATGAAAATGACGAAGAGAACCTGGAAGGTATGAACGTTTCGACTCCCATTCGACAACCGAATAACGCGTTTAGACGAGGACGTGGAAATGGACGATGACATAACAGAGGGTATGCCGTCAGACGAAACCGTACATCCTTGTGAAGAGACCAAACGATCCTCTACGGCTCTCCTTCTTGATCTAGTACGACCTCTTTTAACTTTGGTCCAACCAACGTTCCTTTCCTTCTCGCTCCCATCCAGCCCATCATTTCATCCTCCGACAACCTCTGCACTCAGTGCCATCCACGTGAGCGCTTTCGAATGTCTGAATAACCTATTCCTATCGCTCTCGGCCCCCCCGAACGCGGAGCTCGCAGCGGATGAAGATGCCGGACGTAGCATTTGGTCCGAGATATGGGCAGCATTGTTCAAAGTTGGACTTGAGGTCGCTCCAGGGCAGGAACGCAAGCGGGAAATCTGGGAAGTCGTCGTTGGGGTCCTCTGGGGCGTCGGGAATATCTGGAAAGGCAAAATAGTGAGATATCCAGTTCAACGTAGCTCGCTATTTTCAACCATTACCCAGGTTCCAATTGATCAGCAAGCTCAGATCTTGATGACTGTCTGTGACTCGAGCACGGAAGCCCGGGTGCGAGTGAAATGTATTGGTACGCTAGAATGCCTGGCACAATACCCCGATTCCATAGAGGCAAATCGAGTATGTCGCTTGGTTCATGCATGCCAGATTGTCCAAATTACGTCGTCCGCAGGTGATATCTAGCTATCTATTATCCATATTACCGACTGCGACCACACCATCGACTCAAGGCACTGAACCGCTCCTCCAGGCGGTCTCCGCTCTGATCGATATCTATTCGGACGAGAAGCTCCCGTATGACATCAACTTTAGGAACGGTAGGTTTCTCGACCGCCTCGTGGAGAGTGTCGATGGGTTGAGGAAGGCGGTGAGAGGAATTGATCGTCGAAAGGAGCGAGATTTGAAGCTGAGGGGAGAAGAAGTACGAGATAACCTCGCAGCGTTTATAGGGTACAGAAGAGCGCTTTGATCTGGATCTGATAGCAAGGCAACCCTGTCCACAGAGGGCAACTGTGTCTGGTATATGGCTAGCCTTTGCTCACCCTGACTCTATTCTTTGACTCACAAGCAGAAAAATAGTACGGTTACATTCAACTGGTCAGCTTTCTATGGTTTACTTAATGCTTGAACATGGAATTTCCGAAACACCAAGTTGACATGATGGGCATCTCAAGAGATCAGTCATCCCGGATG
This sequence comes from Boletus eberwhitei, assembly GCA_038090915.1. Classification (NCBI taxonomy): domain Eukaryota; kingdom Fungi; phylum Basidiomycota; class Agaricomycetes; order Boletales; family Boletaceae; genus Boletus; species Boletus eberwhitei. The sequence goes on from JBBPNO010000564.1 coordinate 8,810, forward strand.
ACATGGGTGCTCTAATCAAAGCATGAGTAGTCAACTCGTGTGAAAGTCTCGGTTGAAGGAAACCACTCACCTTGTTGCTGTCAAATGGATCCATTCCCGCAGCCACTCGGCTGCCTGCAATCAAAGCACTCCAGTCGATAATGTCCCACTTGTGGGTACCTGCTAATTTCTGCTCTTGATGGATGGACCTCGCAGTGATCATACGTTGGTGAGCTATATCCACCGCTGGCATCGGGCAGTTAAGTTCAGCGGTGAGGCGGCGAATGTGCCTGATCAAAGACATCAGGTCCGACACTGCAGTGGAGGACACTACTGACACTGAATCTTTGATTCCCCCGTCAATAGCAAAACCGTTGGAACCGTCGAAACGATCGTTCACCATGCGTTCACCGTATGCAATCAAGCTATCATCTTCCCTAAATCAAAGCGATCAAGCTTCAAAGGAATTCGATCCCTACCCAGGAGCAGGCATTATATCTACACCACTTGGTCAGATCTCGTATCCGAACCTCCGGCGGACTTACCTTTGACGAGGCCATACACGGTCTGGGCACCGATTCCCGATTTTTCGCCAAGAGTAAGTGTCTCAGCAAGCAGCTCGTTGGCGCCCATGATCATGCCATTGCCGATCAGTTTGAGAGTAGGGGCTGAAGGACGAGTGGATGAGAAAGCGACAGCGAGACATCGCGATGGCACACCTTTCTCGATATTGCCACCAAGGTCCATGACTTTCCTGCCCACACCAGGGACCGTGAGATATGCTACCTCTTTCTTGGCTCGGTAGTTGCCGCTCATTGCGATCACGAGTTTCCCGGCGTCCGCTGCCATGGGAGGTCCAAAGACCGGAGCTGCGACAAAGCTGCAGTGCCCAAAGTTAGAGATAAGTTTGTCGATATCGCCTGCAATTTCTCATCTGTGTCCATTCATCTGTGTCGTAGGAGAATACTTGCCAGCGAGTGCAGGGTATATCTTTCGGGAGTCAGATGACTGGAAATGGAGAGGTGTAGGATAGACTCACCGTGCTGGTATCGACGAAGATCTTTGCTTTGGTGGGTGGTGTTTCCTGCGAGTAGGGGCTGAGATATTGCCTGCTTGTCTATGAAGTATAGAAACGAAACGTACCGAAAGTGCGTTCGCGAACTCGTTGTATACACTCTGCACAGCAGCATCGGTGGCAAGATTAGTAAAGATAACATCACACTCGGTAGCTAATTGGGCTGGGCTTGAAGCGACTTTGGCAACAGACGAGCCGACCTGGTCGACAAGTTTCTGTGCCTTGGACGAGGTGCGGTTATACAAGAGGACGGGGGTAGCGTTCGATTGCGATTGGCGGGATGTGGCGATGTTACGTGCCATGAAGTAGCCCATGGCACCAAGGCCATACCATCCGATCTTGAGGGGATGAAGCCCTGGGGTGGTAGGACGGGAGAAGGGAACTGCGTCAGACTGCATGGCAGAGAACTGAAATCGGGCCGTCCAATATTTACAAGTGTTAAGTTATATAGAGATATGTAGGGACCAATCGACCCCTGGGAAATTCTGCACTGGGTCGACACGTCAATATGATCACGTGACACATGTGTACGGCTCACGTGATTTACCCTGGATGTCGGCCTCGGGGGGAATCAAGTCATGTTGGCGTTATCCCTACTCTGTCGGTTGGAATCCCTGCTCGCACCCACCCAACCATGCAGCAGCAGGCCTACCCCATCGAGCACAAGGGCGCTTTGCTTCCGGGCCAGACAATCTCTGTGAATAAGTACACTGTCCAGGTCGAGAGGTATCTCAGCCAAGGTCCTCGCCGGTCTCATCTTGCTGTCCCAGTGTCTGAACATTCTTCTTCAGGTGGCTTTTCTTATGTCTATCTCGTGCGGACCGCGACACCCGTGTATAACACGACCCGTCATGTCCTTAAGCGCATTGCTGTTCCGAACGAAGCGTTGCTCACCGAGGTCAAGAAAGAAGTCGATATCATGGTGCGCAGTATGATTGCTAATTGCATGTTATCGCTTCACAGCGCGATATCAGAGGATCCTGAAAGGGCATCCCAACATCGTTCACCTCATCGACGCCGCATGGCATAGGATGCCCAATGGCCACTACGAAGTCTTTATTCTCATGGAATTTTGTCCAGGTACCCAGTGTCCTGTTCTGTTCCAGAGGTCTCATCTCAACACATTCTAGGCGGAGGTATCATCGACATGATGAACAGGCGTCTCAGGGAACGTCTCACAGAAACAGAGATTCTCCAGATCTTTGTTGACGTCCTTGAAGGAGTCGCAGCCATGCACAACCTACGGCCTGCTTTACTACACCGCGACCTCAAGGTCGAAAACATCCTCCAATCATCTACTACTTCCTTTAAATTATGCGATTTCGGATCGGCGACCCCAGTTGCACTCAGGCCCCCATCCACAACACAAGAGATCAGGGCACGTGAGGCTGATCTCAACCGCCACACAACTCTTCAGTATAGACCACCTGAAATGATTGATCCATATCTACGCCGTCCTATCGATGAAAAATCTGATGTTTGGGCTTTGGGAGTGTTGCTGTACAAGCTCTGCTACTATACAACTCCGTTCGAGGAGCATGGTCCTTTGGCCATCTTGAATGTACAGTACCGGATGCCACCATACCCCATATACTCTCCGCAACTGAATGGATTGATCGGTACGTTGTCTTTTTACGCGCCTTGACTTTGACTCATTCTGGGTGACATAGTATCGATGCTCCGTGAGCATGGCGCCCAACGCCCATCCGTGTTTGAGCTCCTTGCTCAAGTTCATCGCATGCGCGGTACCAAATCACGCTTCGCCTATCAAATTGTACCGCAGCAACCTCTGTCACCGCGAGCCCTCCAGTCACAATCTGCCACCCAGCTTGACAATTTGGTGTCCTATCTTCCACCGTCGTCGACCGCCACGCAACGATCCTCACCAGCGAAAAATACTGGTATCCAAGCGAGAGATAAAGTACTAGAAGCTATCGCCCCGATGCGACGCGGACGTCCCTCTCAACAACAGGACCCTATTGTTCCAGAAATATCGAAACCCCCCAGTTCGCCAAAGATACCGCTAGAAGCAACGAAGCCCCCAAAGGTTGATTTGTTGGACGACCACTTTGGTGTAGAGGAAGATAATGCGTGGAGACTCATACAGAGCAGTGCACCGAGTGATGAAGGTATCAAGGCCTCCAGTTCTAGCAGTGCAGCGATGTTTGCGTGGCAGCAAAAGGGCGGCGCGCGCGATGAATCAGATGCCGCCCGGAATGTTGAATCGCTTACCTCGACTGATAGCGACGTGCGGTCACGTGGCACCACCTTTGGAGACAACTTTGCGGAGAACCTATGGAACGCATATGATAGTAGCAGGTCAGGATCCAGTACGACGCCCGCTACTTCAGCCGAGAAAGCGACTCCCTCGAAGATCGCACCTCCTCTAGAAGGGTCTCGAAGTACGAAGCTTATCATTACCAAGGGAAAGGATGCCTTTGAAGGTTTGGGTCTGACATCTTCCACACAATCTGCTCCAACCTTGGGTGAAGCACGCAAGCTGAGGACCGGGCTGGCGGCGGTAAATGCCCACAACCGCTCCACTGTCGCACACAGCCCCTCGTCGACAGCAACAAAGCCAAAACCTACCACCGCTAGTATAGATCCAACCCCTTCGCCTCGTCCATCATTCTCACACACAAGCTCATCATGGAGGACTAGTCCTGCCATTCAGACTATGTCGAGCTCAATTTCCTCACCCACTCCAGCATTTCCTCAAATTGGTGAATTTTCCGCAGAGACGCGGTTCCCGTCCCTAGAAGAGTTGGATGCAACCATGGCCTACTCACAGAAACCCCGCTATACCACAAAACCAGAACCGAACCTCGGGGACCAGAGCATTATTGATTTATCAGTCCCTTCAACTTCTTCGATACCCCTCCGTCCACAACCTCAGCGTTCGGTTGCGAGTTCCACGATGGTACAAAGCAGTACTCGTTATGAACAAGTCACAGGGACACCGGTTCGTGAGACAGAGGAAACGTCGAGGCCTCCAGCACGCTCGGAGACTGGCGAAGGCATCTCACCATCGAAGCGTTCTAGTGGACGTCCACCATCGCGGTCATCATTATCTGCAAAACACGCAGTCAATGTTTCCTCCAGACCTTCGGAGACTCATGACTTGCTTGACTTCACAGATGACTCGACAAGTGGTTTCTGGGCTCCACAGAAGACTCGCGAGTATAAAGACTGGCTGACAGGAGATAGCGACTCCTTGGCATCGCCAGCGAGGGACCGTAGAGTCTCGAGCACAAATCTTCCAGAGACACCCGTACTGCGCGAGTTTACGCATAAACGTTCTTCATTCGTCGAAGAGAATAATGTCCATATACAATTGCCACAAGAAGCTATCACCAGCCAACAGTCACCTGGACACGTCGTTCGGACATCGACACCCCCTTCCCCAACCAGGGGAAACTCACGGAGTTCACGGCCCAAGGAGCGCAAGCAAGGTACGAGCCTGGCTTCAAGCCACAGAAATCCAATGCTCCCGGGTCGACTCCCACCTGCCCCACCGATACGCGCCCGGAACATCACTCAGGACTCACCCACAGGGCCGGCTACTCGTCCTTCATCTGAACGGTCTTCCTCTTCAAGTGACTGGAAGACACAACCAACTTTAGACTCCGCGCGAGAGGGGAAAATGTCTTCCAGTGACGAGGAGACCCCCGAGGACGCCGCCGGATTTATGGCATCTAAGTCGGTCGAGAAGGCATCTGGTCCAAGGCGCAAAGGAAGGCAGAGCTCTGTGCATGAATTGCTTGACTTATGGGGTGGTGGTGTTGTCCAGACAAGAGAGAGGCAGAAAGATGTTCCGAGTCCATCCACTGATCCCCCCAACGACTCTGTGGTGAGACCACAGAAGAGTCGATCCATTGCTATCCCTGCCACAAAGTTCAACACAGCGTCGCCACAACATCTACGAGCCGCGAATTCTGGGGCAAATGAGGTGCCACGATCACCTAGTAGGTCACCGAATCGGCGTTCTCCAATCTCCCACGTGAAACAGATGTCGGCTGTGAATTCAACTCCTGGTACGCCAGCGGCTGCCTCTCGAGGTCGCCCACAATCGTTGCTCGTGTTCCCGGTGTCGAAGTCTATCTCTGATGGGAAGTTGGATACACCTGTGACGTCCTCGGGCCTGTCTGTTCCTCAAGATGGCTCCCGTGTGGGTCGCGCCCGTCGACCATCAATCACGGATATGGTCCAGAGATATGAAGCTATTGGCAAAGTTGCATCCTCTGGTCCTCCTCCCATCTCCAAATCATCCAATACATCAGGAGTAACGTCGTTGACCACAGGACGCGCTTTGCAACAATCCCTGCATTCACCGGCGACCTCCAAATTCTCGCCTTCCCGAGTTGCTCCTACATCCGATGATCTTTCTTCAGCTGCCGACCCGGGTAAGCGTCAGTTAGCGACCAACCCAAGGCCTAGCTACACTGGGCCAACGGACAGATCGGCGGACACGTCCAGAAGTCAGAGTTCAGTTTCAGGGATGCCCACAGCTTCATCCAGCAAACTGTTGTCACTCAGTTCTTCGCAGGCAGGCATTGATGGCTTGCCTTTTGCTACACCACCCGAGGGGGATCCGCGCCCTCCGTCTCCCGAAAAGCCGTATCAGGGTGTCGGCAAACTCATTGATCAGTGGCAAAGAAAATCAGAAGAGGCTTCTCGCGATCCCGCTCCGAGACGAGGGTTCACGGTGAAGCGAGCTGCACTCGTTGGTGGAGGCGTCGGTCGAGACAGTTGAGCATTGTGAGACAGTGTACTTTCACACGAACTATCATCTTTCTACTATTTACAAGTGAGATAGATCAATGGACTTTGCCAGCGAGGTCCCGGGCAATAACTTGCTCAGAATCCAAGATCGATCTCAACCTGCAGGGGAAATGTTTAGCTTATCTATGCGTTCAAAGATGACGTACCTTCGCAACGCGGTTGTCAACCTCTTCTGCAAAAATTTCTACAAAAGACCGGAATGTCTCCCGGACTTCAGATGTTCTGCATTGCTCGCAATTTGAAGTCGATATTTTTGACAGGACGTCGTTTACGAGTCCTTGGTCTTTTACCGCACCGCCGTGAGGGGATCTTTGCAGAGCATATCCCGACTTCCTCATGTACTCTAGCCACCACCTGTGGACTAACACGCGCTCCAGTCGACCACTTCGATACTTGCGAGATGACGGGTATCTGACTGTGGTCCATTCCACACCTTCATCGTTTTCGCCGCCGTCGCACCCGAACAAGGGTGCCGAATGCGCGTACATGATCCACGTGTGATCGTGCGCCAAAGAAAGTACGGCTGACATGCATGCCTCCCTATACATCAAGAGGCGGCATAACTTGCCAGCGTGGATCTTTTCTAATTCTGGCACGTAATCACGCACCAGCGTTGGTACAGCCAAAGTGCGCCTGGCCGCTACCCGCGCCGCCTCGGGATACTCGTACTGACATGCGACTGCATAGATCTTCAGAGGATCTTCGTGGAGAAACGAGGGACTGGCGAGTTCCTCGAGTGCCACGCAGCGAATGTTTTCCATGTCGTATTTCATCGTCGCTTCGAGGACAGCCCCAAGCTCATTGACGCTCTCTACCTTGAACTGTTTCCCAGTGCAACCAGCCGGATGGCACAGCGACAGGATGTGCCCGAGCGTGCAGCTGTCCTCTGCCAGGTCAATGACCAGACGTCCATCATCATCGTTGTTCGAGGTGTCCGGCTGTGGTAAGCTGAACATGTCACTGAATACAGGGGATGATATGGATAGTAGGGTCTTCCAGGAATAGAACGACATTCCGTCCGATGAGCGTAAGACAACATCGGCAGTGTGATTTTTCATATTCTTTTGCATGGGAGGCGGAGTATGGGTGGGTTGTGTCTCCTTGACGAGCTGAGGCAAGTTGTTTTAGGGGCCAGTGAGCCCCAGTCGGACAGGAGTACAAATGTTTTACGTGACGCGCCACTCTGGGTAAGCTAACCTGCTCCGAGCTTCACTTGACCGTCTCGCAAGCAGAACACAGTCTAAAGGACCTCACAATCAGTGTCCAGGATAATCATTTGTTCCCCTCGGTGAGAATAAAGCAACATATGGACAGGTCTAATGACATTCGAGTCAGAACCAGAAATATATAGCGTCTCATTACGAAACAAGTGACGTGCCAAAATGTTTACCAGATGGATCAACCATTACGGCGTTCTATTACCATCGTCATCGCCAACATCAAAGACACTGGTATCAGAGTCTAGGTGACTGTGCGAGCCGCCAAACGCTTCTCGCGCAACGTCTCTACCCTTTCCAAGCTGCCATGATCGTCCATCAGCCCTGTTTCCCTGAACCAGCTCGGTATCACCACCAATACCGAGCTCGAGAGCGACGGCGTCTGCACGAGCCAAGTTTGACTCGTTTGGGTGGATGAATATGCTTTCCGGCTTTGACCTCGTGCGAGGTCTCCAAATGGGGCGACGACTTCCAAACGAATTCCCGAGGAGAGGCTCCTCGGCCCTGTGGAGGGTACCTTTTGATCAGCATTTCGGTGTATTGATTTTGTGCACGTACTGTCTCTCCAAGTTCGGTTCTTGGTATTCTATATATTCGATGGCGAACTGCCCTATAGACAGCGTGATCACCTGAAGAGGTATACGGTCAAGGTCAGACAACCAAGGTTGAAGTGTTCGTCGACAGTGGCGCCAGCTTACGACGATAGCGATAGCTCTAGGAAGCGGGGTCATGGCCGAATTTCGGACGACGTTGGGAATACGTACCCTAGCTGATTTGACATCGCTATGAGCATATACAGTCTACACGCGATGAGTTAGTCCTGACGCGTACCAAGAGTATGTTTCTTAAGGGCACTCACAACCGTAAGAAAGTGACGAAACCATACACCGAGCTTCTCCAAGCTGCAGTCGCAAGCCGCGAGTGCCGTACCGTAGACGGCTGTATGTGTTTATTCAAGACGACAGTCAGAAACCTACAAGGGGGATGGTGAGCCGAACGGTCGAGAAGGAAGCGAGTGGATACCTCTCCAAAAGACATAGTATGGTTATGAGGATGCTGCTCAGGAAGAATGACGAGAAGGATTGCAAACGTAGGGAACGAAAGAGAATATGTTCTCCGATAAAATCGACGTGGAGATAGTCTACCCAACCGTCCATAATGTTATCGTTGACAAACAGATGGCCCTCCAGTATTACGTTATACAACATCAGGCGTAGTACTGCTTCGTTGTGCCCTCCGCTCTGCAACGGCCGCTGCTGCTTCTCTTGCCTTCTGTGCCCTCCACTCGCACGAATCTTGATATTCGCATGTGCTAAAATCATCAAGTACGCGACTGCCACACATAATACAACGACGAGAACTCACAAGCACCGATGTGTTTGGTCGACATCCACCCCCCTGGCAGGTCGCGCACCAAACCACCATTGGAGAACGTCAGCAAGGTGTGTATCTAGTTCGTCGTCGTTCATTCTGAATTCTTTCGTTCCAATGATGGGGGATAAATCGACGGTAGCTCCGGCAAACGGAGGGTCATCTAAAGTGAATTGATATCAACGTCGAATAAGACATTTTCAAGCACGGGCTCCCACCATCCCGAAGTAATTTATCTGCACTCACTTTGGCACGTGCCTCGTGTGCACAGGCCAGTAGCGACTGTTGAATTGCCCAAGCTAGCGTGGGATCGGTTTGTCCAGAATCCGACCGAGAAATGAGGTCCTTCCAGACCGAAGATGTGCAACCGACAGACGAGGCCCCAACTTGCTTGACGTTCTGTGCCACGTCATGAGCAAGCTGGCGAGCTTCCTCATGCCCCATCTCGCTGAGGCTCTCTTCGATGGCGCGAGCGAGGTCCAATTCTTCTTGGAGTGCGAGAGCCTCGACGGGGTCGTCTACATCTACTGTCTCTGTAGTTTTATGTTTCCCTTTTCCTCGTCGTTTCCCTACAAATACTGACCGACGATAAACAAGTTGTAGCTGTTGACTGACCCCTACGAGACCAGGACGGTTTTGTTGAACCGTAGTGATCCACTGCGACACCAATCGGTTGAGATCTACATTACAATCCGTAGGGTCTAACTGTCGTTGTTCCCAGATGATGTCTTTCAAGAACTGGGTCGAGAAGGGTTTTGTGGGATCGAGGTTCAGTCGGCTCCAGAGTAGATCAAAGTTGAATGCTTCGGGTTCGAGAAGAGAAGAGAGCATGCGGTGATACATCATGAGCTGGAGGCGAGGTGAGAGGGAATCTTCGTCCAAAGGAATGTTTGAGGATCGGCGTGTCTTGTAATCAACGATGCGCAACTCATATAGGTCACCGGGGATGATCGCTGCGTAAGTTGTTTCCGTGATCGGTTCGGCTGCGCGGCCTGTGTTGATCGCAGATGCTCGTGTTGACGGATCGAGAACGAGAGGAGTGATTTCCTGCAGTCGCTGCTTCTTCTTTGGTGGGGAACTAGAAGGTGCGCTCGAAGGAGATCCTGGTGAGATGACTTGATCTTGACTGCCTTGAGTGAGGGGTGACCGAAGTACCTCATCCTTGGAAATGGGTGAGGAGCGGAAAGCGATAAGAAATGGGAAAGCGCATACAATGATGCCGAGAACGACTTGGGCATGTGTGATCGCGAACACGGGGAGTTCTCTCTGGTGGTGTATTAAAAATGAGGGATACAGAAGGGGAGACAGATGATTACCGTGATACCATTGGAGGCTAGCTCATTGAAGCCATCGATGAGCTGCAGAAGGCTAAGGAACGACAGTGAAAGAAGGAGTGTACATAGTGCCAAACGACTGACCGAAGACCGAAGCGTTCCTCATCGGAGACGACATGGACGACGAGTTTGTCGGGACGTAACTCGTTTTCCAAAGCGTTGTGGACAGACTCGATAAAAAGATGAGAGCGAGGGATGGATCAGATAGGTTGGGCACACCTTTCCACGTTTGAGTCTGCGGTCGTTTGCAGTCGCGACCTGTTGGTGAACGCGTATTTGATGACCGTTCCTTGACGTGAAGGTGGAGGGGCGTCGATGCAAGGGTTTGTAGCGTGCTCCATAGAGGCCATACTCGTGCTGTACTTCACACCTTGAGAGGATGAGGTCTTGGACATTCGAAGGGTGTATACGTGCTTACCATAGGGGTGAGACGAGGTCTGTGACGGCGAGGTGTTTTTTCCATGAGAGAAACTTGTTGAATGGACTGTGTTCGATAGCTATTTGAATGGTTGGACCAGCTGCGTTTGCTCGAGCGATGTCGGCGTCGATAACTGCGAAATCCTCGACCGTGAATTCGGAAAAGTCGTAGAGGTCGAACTCGTCAGACATAATATCGCGGAGTATGAAATGCAAGTCGTTCGACTTTAATATTACTGTAATTTCCCCTGTCCAGATCGTACCGTAGCACCACGTTCGTTTTTCCTCTTCGCCTCCAATGTCACCTCCATGTTCATGATCGCCATTCTCGCCCTCTTCATCCTCCTCTTCATCCTCCTCCTCCTCCGCGCACCTCCCCCACAGTCCCCACTTCCCGACCCTCCCCCTCATAACCTTTCCGTACAGCTCCCCGACCCTCAGTCCCTTCCGCTCCCGGCTCGCCATGTCTCCTTCTCCCTTACCAGTTCCAATACGTCCTATTCCTTCCCAACCTCCCCCTCCGTATCTCTCCCCACCCACCGTCGGTGGTCCTCCCCTTTCCATAGACGCAAGTCCACAGCCTCAGATTCCCCATGCCCTCCGCAGCCTTTTACCGCTCAGAACTCTCCCGTCCTCGTAGATCAGTTCGGTCGCTTCCCCCCCTCTTCTTCCCGGCCGGCTTCCTTTGATACCCATCCTTCCCCAAGGTCCCCGAAGCGTCTTTTCACTCCTCCACGCTTCTCTTTGCCTAACAGATGGAGATCCTCTAGTGTTTCCTGCACATCCAACCCGGTTCCTGATCAGGTCGATACCCGCCCCCCCTCCCCCCCCTCAACGTCCGCACCATCCCCTCCACTGCAGCGTACCAGATTCGTAAACCCGTTTAAAAAACCTTCCAGATCAAGAACCCTATCTCCACCGAGTATG
>JBBPNO010000565.1:0-19906 GCA_038090915.1 Boletus eberwhitei
GTAAGTGTTCATGAATTCCACCATTCGGAGACCTGCTCTCATGGAGGTGGATAAAGATGGTCCCTCTTCCATGCATCGTCAACAAATGGTAGCTATCCTCGAAAGGCACCTGCCGTCCTCGTGCACAGTGCATTCGAAGAAGCGGCTCGTCAGTTATATGGAACCAGAACAACAAGATGCACACTCGACGTCACCTGTCACACTCAACTTTGCGGATGGAACTACTGCGACCACGGATGTACTCATTGGAGCCGATGGAGTTCGCTCTGCAATTCGCAAGACATTGTTTGAAGCGGCATCAGAGGACAAGAACGGTGGCGACGAGACAGATCTTAAGCAATACATAGATGCGACCTTCACAGGGATGACTGTATATCGCTGGCTTATCCCTGTGGAGACGTTGAGGAAGGAAGACCCAGAGAATCCCTCTTTGAGGGACATGATGTTTGTGAGTAGGCAATTACGTGTGCGCACAAACTCACACCTCATTTTTCTGGGATACAGTATCACGGAAAGGCAAGGGTAAATATATTTCATGCACATTAATTCGGATTCACCCACTTCACGGCTTCGCAGTACTGTCTTAGCTATCCGATTGCCAACAGCACTCTCATCAATGTCGTGGTATTCGTAACCGATCTGAGTTTGACGGGCACCCACTACGAAGGACATTGGGTATCCGATGGGAGTCATGATGAGCTAGCTGAATCCTTCAACGACTTCGAACCTGCCGTGAGGACATTGGTGAAGGTGGGTTCTCTCCACACTGATCAAATATTGTCAGTCTAAGCAGCCCGCCACAGCTCTCCGAGAAGCCGTCCAAGTGGGCGCTGCACGTCGTGAAACCACTTCCATTTTGCGTACGAAAGAGGGTCGCACTTATCGGAGATGCGGTGCGTCTTTCTCAGATCGGGCATTACGGGCACGTTGATTTCATGATCTCCCAGTGTCATGCCATGGCACCTCATTTCGGTGCCGGCGCGGGCCAAGCGATCGACGTGCGTCCCATTCATAGCTTTGTTTGCCCACCTATTGTCACTTAAGACACCTCTAGGATGCATTTGTACTTGGCCGGCTCATCGCACATCCTCTTACAACGCTCTCTCGCGTCCCAGCGGCACTCCGGATTTATGACGAGATTCGTCTCCCGTTCGCTCAATCTATCGCGAGCCTTTCGTTGTCGAATGGGTGGCTGTACATGTTCTTGGAACCGGGGTATTATGATGGCACGAGAACGGAGGACGATCTGGATGAGAGGGGCGTGAGTGCGTGTGAGAGGGAGGGCATGAAGGTTATCCAACAGGAGATTCTCAGACGATGGAATTCTATGGATGCGATGAGCGGAGCGCTGCAGGCATGGGGGGAGGCGGAATCGAAACTCCGTGCTGTGGCCGACCCGATGGCCAACTAGGAAATGACTACTAGTCCTTTTTCTATTGCTACAAATGTACCGTGAAGAACGAGTGTATGTTACCTGTGGAGCTAGACCAAAATTTGAATTCAAATGCAACGTGAGCAGTCATCACAAGAAAAAAAATATCCATTTCCTCAGATCAACTTTCTCAATCTCCGATTTTCAAGACACGGTTTCTCCTCCGGCAATCCTTCATCCCCGGTTCCCTCGAGAATCGGTATGTCAGCTCGATATTAGAACGAGAAACTGGATCAACGAGAGCCCTGAACGGCAACCGTGGTGAGGAGTAAATTCTCTCTCACGGTTTCGGTGTTACACCACCATTATCACTGATGAAACAAGGATGTGTTTTCTGCCTTAGCATTTGGGACATGTTGGACTGCCTGTGTCCAGATCCCTTTTTATATGATCATCCATGGCGTCGTGGGTCATTCCGTGGATCCTGCCGTGCAGGGATAGGTACTATGAGTCAATCTGTTTTGAAGAAAAATGAGGAAATGTATCTGGGCGACGGCACTTGCACTGTCATGCCGGCCGCTGGTAGGCGACCTTGCAAGCAAAGTAATCCTGCAAGCAAGGTAATGATACAACCGCCGGCGACTGCCGTGCTCATACTATAGAGATAGTATCGGTTCCGAGTGGCGGCCAGTAGGGTCGTTCAAGAGGCGTGCGTTCGGCGACTTCCGAACACTCACTCCCGTTAGGTCCCTACACTTTCAAGTGCCAGGGGTCTACTGCGACCACGGATGTACTCATTGGAGCCGATGGGGTTCGCTCTGCAGTTCGCAAGACGTTGTTTGAAGCAGTATCAAGAGCAGTGGCGACGGGACAGATCTTAAGCAATACATAGATGTGACCTTCACAGGGATGACAGTATATCGCTGGCTCATCCCTGTGGAGACGTTGAAGAAGGAAGACCCAGAGAATCCCTCTTTGAGGGACATGACATCTGTGAGTAGGCCGTTACGCGTGTGCATAAACCCACACCTCATTCTTCTGGGATACAGTATACCGGGAAGCGCAGGGTAAATATGTTTCATGCGGGATTTATTCAGATTCACCCACTTCACGGCTTCGCAGTACTGTCTTAGCTATCCGATTGCCAACAGCACTCTCATCAATGTCGTGGCATTCGTAACCGATCTGAGTTTGACGGGCACCCACTACGAAGGACACTGGGTATCCGACGGGAGTCGTGATGAGCTAGCTGAATCCTTCAACGACTTCGAACCTGCCGTGAGGACATTGGTGAAGGTAGGTTCTCTCCACGCTGATCGAATCCTGTCAGTCTAAATGGTACCCGCTACAGCTCTCCGAGAAGCCGTCCAAGTGGGCGCTGCACGCCTTGAAACCACTTCCATTTTGCGTACGAAAGAGGGTCGCACTTATCGGAGATGCGGTGCGTCTTTCTCAGATCGGGCGTTGCAGGCACGTTGATTTCATGATCGCCCAGTGTCATGCCATGACGCCTCATTTTGGCGCCGGCGCGGGCCAAGCGATCGACGTGCATCCCATTCCTAATTCCGTTTGCCTATTGTTACTCAATACACCTCTAGGATGCATTTGTACTTGGCCGGCTCATCGCACATCCTCTTACAACGCTCTCTCGCGTCCCAGAGGGGAGATTCTCAGACGATGGAATTCTATGGATGCGATGAGCGGAGCGCTGCAGGCATGGGAAGAGGCGGAATCGAAACTCCGTGCTGTGGCCGACCAGATGGCCAACTAGGACATTAACTCTCGGTTTATGTAAAGAGTACTATTTGTGACATGTATTAACATCAGATCTATATCGTGATCAGCAATCGACGTGTACGAGGTCAGAAAACGAGAAAAGTCATTGCGGAATGACGAATAAGGATGCAGTCCATCAGATCAACTCTCCCAGCCTCTTTGCGAAGGACGATTTCTCCTCCAGCAATCTTTCATCCCCGGTTTCCTCGAGAGTTGGTATGTTCTGCGTGTCAGCCTCAGTACTAGAACAACAAGTTGGATCAACAGCGGTCGCGTACCGAAACAAAGTCCAGGTCAGCGAGGGGAGCCTGTCAGAATTGGAAGAATCAACGGGCATCCAAGGGATCAACAACCGGGCCCGGTGATGGGTGTTACTTACCACCTTCGTTTTGTACCATAGTTTGTAGCCAATGAAGAGCGAGAAGAAGACGGGCAAGCTGATGTCTGTGAAACAGGCACGTCTGAGCACGGTTTCAATCCGACCGCAAGGCCAGACTCACACGAAGCAACAAACTCGGAACTGTTCCAATCCCAGAATACGGACATACCGTTTAAAAGGATGTAGATGGAAATCCTGAGTGTTGCTTAAAAGAACTGCGATCGGATGGATAACATGGAGCGTACCAGAAAATCGCCCACATGGCAGAATAGGGCTGTAAAGGTGACCTGTAAATGCCACGAGGGACGATCCCTTGCCCTTTCAGGCCGTAATCTGCGTGCGGGTTGTGATAATACCTCACTGCAAGGACCTGGTGACTTACAGTAACGCAGGTACGTCGTATTGATGGTTATCCAACTGTGAAATGAAAACATCAGTAACCATTAGGACCAAGCATCCGAATACACCTTACCCAAGGAATCCACACATGGCAGCTGCATGAATGGTCAGTTATCGACATATCCTTCGAGCATAGTTTGTCCGATGCTCACATAAACTAAGAAACCAGCTGGACACCGAGGTCAGTCACAACACTTCTATGTGGAGGATAGGTCATACTCAAAGACTGTCCCTGATGACGCAGACAAGCTCATGAATGCCAAAAATGAAAAGAGCCACTGTTTGAAGTGATCAATCAATGTGGCAAGCAACAAAAACCTGATGAAGATAATACATACCGAAACAAGAACTGCAATCCATGGAAGACCATTCTTGGTGCAGGTTGCAAAGATCTTTGGGGCCTTTTTCTGCACCGCCAGCCCGTATAGGATGCGGGATGCGGAGAAGATGAACGTGTTTGCAGCAGAGAAAGCAGATGTAACCAATACAGCGTTGACAATGGAAGGGAGAACTGAGTGGAAAAGGAACGCGTGAGGGATCAAATAACAGCTAATGCCCAGATAGTTTCAAACCTTTGACCCCTGCCCTTTGGAATGCAATCACAAAGGGAGATTGCCCGGCGGACCCCCCGGATCTCAAAGGATTGTCAAACGAAAGTCAGACGTAGTAAGCAACCGCTTACTGGAATAAGGCTGGATCATTGGATGGAACGAGCATTCCAACCACTATTACCGAGATAATCTGGAAATGAAAAAGATCAATCAAGGTAGAAATGGGCAAGGATGTTGCTCACGAAGAATAATACCAGTCTGAAGATCACCGTCTTCATTGCCTTGATAATGTTTGTTCTGGGCTGTTGCGTCTCGGCGGCAGAGCTGTGCAAGGGATATAAGATCTAGTCAAACAAAGTGCAGCTGAGCAACCTACATTGCTATTAATTCGATACCGCTGACGGAGAATGCAGCAGGAGTAATGACAACAAGCAAACTGAGGAATCGACCCAGAGCACCCGGTTCCAGTGCTATTCGGAATGGCACAATTTCATTAACATTGCACCATGAATGGTGGTAGTAACTTACTAGAAACCATAGGCCCTGGATTATACCAATACTGTTCATCTTATTAGAAAAGCCATTGGCAGAGCTTCGAGTGACTCGCCTCGAAGCCAATCCTGAAGGTGCGAGATGAATAGTATTCAGATAACAGATATGAAGGCTTACACTTGGTGATCAGGTCCTCCTCCAAGGCTGATCACAAGCCCCCCGATTATCTTTCACTTAAATGAATAAAAGAGGATGAAAAACTAAATAGACGACTTGCCAGACCAATCGCAAGCATAACTAGAAAGAAGCCACAATTAGCAGCATCCTGGAAGTCACACAGCACACTCACTTTTCAGTGATGCGAAGAGAATTTCGGCTATGGATAGTGAGCAGGATCGAACGAAACATTTGAATCTAACTCACAATTTCCAAACCATCTAGTGGATAAAGTGAGCACAGCGTCACATCGACAGCGAGACTCGAAACTGACCGGACACCGAATAGGTTGAGCAGAAGGAGCAGCACGATGATTACTGCAATGTAGATTCCAGTGTGGTTCGGCTGATTCATCCATGAGGCATGCGGCCAGTGCACTGATTTGTGAACGGAGCGACTCACGTTGCTATCCCAGAATGCGACCATCACAGAGAACGCAGTGATCTCCAACGGTATGGCAATTCCAGCAAACTGGAGTATAAACTTAGCGGGGAAGCAATCAAACAGTTGTGAGACACACATAGAAATAGTTCTACACAGCACACAAAAGTGAGTAGGAGCAAAAGACCGAGCGATCTCACATACGAACCCATCCGAGCTGGCATCGAGTAAATATCAATGAGGCCATTACGTACATGATGTTACACTCACCGCAAAACCGATGGCAGGATCTAGCCATCTCGCAGCTGCATGTGTTGGGTCAACGTGTTGCATTTGACCACCTCCGAGATTCAACTTACCGTAAAGCAATAACGATCCGGATATGGGTGCAAAAGCTGTCATCTCCCCGACAGATAATATCGTCCTAGATCAAGTTATGCAAAAGAAGTAAATGAGAAGTGGGGAGAGCGCACGCGTAGATGACAGTAGACACATGCATATAAACCAATAGTGAACCCAAAGGACCAGAGAGTGCGAGAATCTGTCCGAGGCCGAGGAAGAGACCCGTGCCAATAGTCCCAGCAAGCTTGATCCGCTCAGCCTACGTCGCTACGCTAGCACGAGAACAACCTACTGCAATCCTGTGCAGAATACGATTAGCGCAGCAACTCGAGACGATGTAAACAACTCATTACATCTGGATATGCTGTTTCCCGAGCTGGCGTTTGACATGGTCCAGACTCTTATTGTACACAAAATCACCAGGCGCTGACGGGTCAATCAGTTTTTCGGGACTGGGCGATGAGTCGCCATGATTGGCCATTGTGATCGCGAGGCAAAAAAAATATAGAGAGGGGATCAGGCTAATCTCCTAGGTCGCACCGATGGGTTTTTAACTGCGCTTGATGGGGAACGCCGTAAGGAAAAGCTTCCACCCCGACTCTCGCTAGTGCGTTGCACGCATTAATGCACAGCCTCGACGATTAGCCCGGGTCAAGATTGTCGCCGAAGCATAGCCCAAACTCACTGAGGTGTGGAGTGGATACAAATGGTCATTGGGCCTAGTGCGGGGAAGTGTCAGTATCGAGCTTAATGTGTCAGTACTAGTATGTACGAGATATTCTAGTTGGGAGGGATGGTGCTCCGCGTCACAACGGGTTGACCTCACCTGAGTCGTCAACTTGTGTCTCGTAAGTAGAAGATACGTGGTGGCGAGGCGCTCAAGTTATTAGGCTCAGACTTGGAGCAGTGGCAGTGTATTCTCGCAGTTTGAATTTGCTGAATTTGGCAGTGCCCCATGTTCGGGTTTCTTTCCAACTCCTACGGTACTCCAAATTTTCATGAAGGTGAGTCAAACGACACTAGACTGCTGTCCCTCTTTGGAGCCTTCTTTATGTATTTGATGAACAAAATATCACATTCAAGCTCAACAGTCTTATGAACCGGACGCCGGCTCAGCTGCTGACTTTTACTTCTGCAATTCTGATAAATTTTCTCCGCACTCATCGCCGAGCCTCTACTGACTCTAGTATCACAGGCCCATCCGCAGTTTGTACATCTTACCCGTCGGGAGGATGGGTTAGCCGTTCTGATTGTACTATAAGGTGTGGATGTCAATTGACGTACCTGGCAGGTTGAACCTGTGCGTCGCATGTGGTGTCCGCTGTATTTTCAAAACACGTCGTGGTACAATTCGAGTAATAGTCCAGTATGATACCAAGGTATACATAGAAACAAGAAACTACAAAGCAGTCCCGCGTTCAAAGCTCGCCCGAATCTCAGCAGTGTATTTGTCATAATATCTCGCAATCTAAAACGAACGTTAACCAGGTCTGGTGGACTGGATAAGAGAGTAACACACCTTTTTGTTGAATACCCGATTTCGTTCGTTGATGTATGTGATGTCACCTTCCTCCTCGTTCAGTCTCTTGCGCGAAAATTTCGCCTTCTTGTCAATGCTGCAGGGAGTAGGGTGAGTTGACATCAAACATAATAGAAAATCCACTTGCTCTCGGTTGATTTTGCCAACAACTCGGTCAATGGCGTCTTCAGTAGGCTTGTTGTCCGCGTAGAGTAGTGTGTTGGCATCTCTGTAGAAGTTGTCCGCAGCCATCCGTTGCTCGGTTGTTAGAGCCATCTTCGAACCCTGAGTGTCAGTTCACCTCGCAAGTCAAATGTTGAATTGAGACAAACCTGGCTTCCTGTGACGTCCAAGGAAATTAGAGCAGATGATCCGCTTGACGGCGTTGAACTCCCAGATTTTGAAAGCGTTCCAGCAACCAAACCCAAAACCTGCTCCTTTTGCCGATTATAAGCCTCCAGGTCAGGCTTGAGCAGGTCAAGATCCTTCTTGTACCGTCTCCGTGCAGCGTGTGCGTCATCTTCGGTCCCCAAGTCAGTCCGCATGGATAGGAAAGGGTTAAAGACGCACCATGAAACTCGAAGTCTGCCCTGCGAGCTTTCCGCGCCAACTTCTTCTCCCAATTCTCGTTGTCTTCTATCGTCCATTCCCAGTTCTTTGAGCGTTCGACGTCCTCCCCATTCGCCTCAGCCTCTGCTTGTGTCTGCAACATCTCCGCCAATTTCTTTTGACGTTCAAGCCGTGCAGCATCCCGAGCTGTGACTTTGGCCCTTGCAGACTCCTCAACGAGTGACTGTCTGTTTGCTTTCGCAGACGTCCGCTACCAAAAGAAGGAACAATGAATGCTGTAGTGAGTGCAGAAATTATAAGAAACTCACCATCCTAGCCCGGAGCTGCTCCATCTTTGCCTTCCGTTCCTCCATCGTCACAGTTTCCATCGAATTGTCGTCTCCGTTTTCCGGAAGGATGGGTTCCGGTGGCTGCTCTGAGTCTTCAACATTTGTCTGTAGGATGACATTTTCAGTGTGTGATGTCGAGGTCGAGGCTAGCTCTTGGGGAGACATGGCTTTGATGCAAGTTGCGTGTAGGAATTCAATGTCTTGGTTCGTGGATTATTATGTAATCATGTACTGTACATAGGGTCTTTGGTGACAAGTCCTTCAAGCCACTGTCTTCCCTTTGTCCCAGTACTTTCCTTTCGGATGGAAACACCTCAAGGCCTCATGCGCGGTCCTATGGAAATGGGTGCTGTACATGCCACTTAAGACACCGAGTGCCTAAAGATGTGAATCAATCGCGGATGCAGTGAAGCAGGCTTGGTAGACGAGAGGGTAGTTTTGGATGGAGGTGAAGTTGAATTTTGGAATGTACATACCGCTTGGCGATATGTTGCCGGCCGACTTCTCCCTAGGTAGGGCCACGTCTTCCGAAATAACCCGATCATTACTACCAGAGGCGCTTAGGCCGGCCGCGTATATCAACCCGTTACTTTGTATCCTTGCATTCAAAGTGATCTTTCTTTTTCTCCTTCACCATGAGCCTGCTGCGGTCCGGTGTTCGATTCACATCTACCCATGTCGTATCGAGCGTGCGCCTGTTCAGCTCCTCGGCCTCAAGGAGTAAACAACGTCTCGTGATTCTTGGTTCAGGATGGGGCGGATACGAGGTCCTTCGAGGTATCGATAAGAAACGGTGGGGTGTGTTCGTTTTACATCACTCAATTTATATTCGAGCTCACACCCGGTCTGGTGAAGACGTTACCATCGTTTCTCCCACCAATACCTTCAATTTCACACCGTTGTTGGCAAGTTGTGCCGTCGGAACACTCGAGTTTCGATGCGCTATCGAACCGGTGAGTGTTCCGGTCCTCGGTGTCGATCCGAATACCGATCATATCATCCCTTGATAGGTTAGAAGATACTCTCCCCAAGTGGTATGGACCACGTTTCACCTTCTCCTGCTCGTATAATCAACATCGCATAGACTGCCTACCAGGCTTGGTGTGATGCCATTGGCGAGTCACAATCTACGCTCTTCAGTCCAGTGGATTAACTCCTATTTAGACTTTAAGCAGAAAGTCCTGACATGTGTACGCACACGGTCCACATGTGACTCACAAGCAGATAGTATTCACCAAATTGATTTTCAGATGCCGGCAACACCTCCTCTGCCATCTGAAGAGTCTTCAGTACCATTAGTGGAGGGTTCCACCGAGACACAGTTTCCCGGGACTGGCACGCCTTTCACACTGCGGTATGACAAACTTGTCATTGCTGTTGGGGCATATTCCCAGAGTGAGTGAGGCATGTCAAATTTGTGGGCGTAATTCACTGTCACCGCAGCTTTCGGCGTTCCGGGAGTCAAGGAGTATGCCCACTTTCTGAAAGACGTTCGGGACGCTCGGGCGATTAGGACACGTATCCTTGAATGTAGGTGCATGTTGAATTCCTCGATACAGCACTCCCTCAATAATGTCACGTAGGTTTCGAGCAAGCGAACCAACCGGTTCTCTCCGACATCCAACGGCGAAATCTGCTCAACTTTTGCATCGTGGGCGAGTAATAGTCTCTATCCCTTCAGCTTGACAAGGGGGTTCTGAACGTGCGACGGTGATTGCAGGTGGCGGTCCCACCGGCGTCGAATTTGCAGCCGAGCTACACGATCTCCTTCATGCTGAAGTGGAACGGTACTACCCTTCACTTGCCCGGCTGGCCAGGATTACACTGTACGATGTGGCACCAAACATCCTTGGAACCTTTGATAGGTCGCTCGCCGCGTGAGCTGCG
The DNA here is from genome assembly GCA_038090915.1 of Boletus eberwhitei. Taxonomy (NCBI): domain Eukaryota; kingdom Fungi; phylum Basidiomycota; class Agaricomycetes; order Boletales; family Boletaceae; genus Boletus; species Boletus eberwhitei. The sequence goes on from JBBPNO010000565.1 coordinate 10,214, forward strand.
CAACATTGTCGTGAAATGGATTGATTCTGAGTTTGGTACAACAGCTGGGCCGAAGAGAAATTCCGCAGAGATGGAATTAACCTCAAAACCAGACACCACGTCGAACGCGTCGAGAAGGTGAAACTGTGCCTCGACATAAATGGGTTCTTCCGTTGATGCACTCGCTACAGGATAAGATGTTTGTGAAGGAACAAGGAGAAGGTTTCGTAACAGCCCCCTATTGATAATCCTGTACAACTCACGAGGCTCCGCAGTTCCATTCGGTCTCCTTGTCTGGAGCACGGGGTTAGCACCCAACCCGCTGATTCAGTCGATCCATGACATTGAGAAGCATGAGAGATCGCAAGGGTACGAGTGTCAAGTTACGTCTACGACGTGTTCCAGACTGACCTCGTGTGTGAAAAAGTCTCCTGACTGACGACAACTTGAACGTTATCACGAAAGACGGTCAGATCGACCCGGATGTATGGGCCATTGGGGACACTGCGATTATCAAGAAGGCAGTGCTCCCCGCGACAGCTCAAGGTCGGCACCCTTGCCCTATCAACCGCCCATGGGTTGCGGGTTACGGTCACACTGATTCCTGGCACATGACCAGTTGCCAATCAAAAGGCCAAATACGTGGTGAAAAAGCTGAACAAGATCGTCAAAGATCAGACGCATACGAAACCGTTTGAATTTCATAACCAGGGAAGCCTGGCATATCTAGGCGATTGGTACGTTCGTTATCGGCCCTTTCCTAAACGACTACCCCCTACCGATGACCCTACAGGAAAGCCATTTATGATCGCTCCACCGCCGAAACGGGTATCAAAACCAAGGAGTCAGGTCGACTAGCATGGCTCCTATGGCGGTCCGCATATTTCACCATGACGCTCAGCGTTCGGAACAAGTACGTGGAGGATGGACATCTCCGAACGGCTACTCATTAACACCCCTTTTACAGGATTCTAGTGCCGACGTACTGGTGAGTCCGTCTCGGTGTTTGCCCTTTGACCGTTCCATCCGGATCTCAATCCTGCTTGCCCCATACAGGTTTTTGAACTGTACGTGCCCTGCATTTCCGTCGTTCTCGGTGCCCGATTGTTGACTGATGATCTCGTTACCGATAGGGATCTTTGGCCGAGACCTGACCCGTTTCTAATGTCTCTTGACCAATGAAACGTGAAGGGTCCGCTTGCTCGCTGGACCCCGATGATCTGAGAGCGGTCCACATGCCACCACTCACGAACATATAGATGTTACCATAGGATCCTTTGATTTTAATGATGACTTTAGTGTGATATAATGTCCGAGGGAACCATTCGAGTGTACAAGTAATGCTATCCGTATCATACTATCGCAATATAGGATTGGGGTATCTTTTCAAATCCAATCAAAAAAAAAGGCTTCAGAGAGATCAAATGCTCGACACGACTTGTGGATGGATGTGGGACGGTGAATTGCAACATTTTCAGAGAATCAAAACCTTGCGACGGATCTTGTGCTTCTTTTCCGGAGGAGGATTGGTTGGTGTAGGTGATGGTTTAGGCGGCGCTGTACGTAGGACGTCAAGCGCTGGTCAAATGAGAATGAGAGGGGAGAGAGGAAGAGAGAGAGAGCACGCACATGATGATGGCGATTCCTCAGGAACGGTCGTGACCAACTCCTTTATGAACCCCATGTTGTTACCCATGACTTCGGGCGAGATCCCATAGCCTTGTAGATCAGAAATCAGGGCACCCCACGCGGGTTCGATGTTCTTGGATGACTCGATGATGCCCCTCGTGTTGACGCCGACGTGGGAGACGTGCACGAACGAGTGTGGGGCCGGGCTGGAGATGATATTCGTCTTGACGGGTTTGGACGGGGACGATGGCGTCTTGGTCTTTTCCTTGCTCACCGAGTTGGAACGGAACGGCCGGAAGACGGCTAAAATGAGGGTGGTAGTGAGTGTACGTCACTGGAAACACGTTTGCGTGAAGAGAGGAGAAACGTACAATGACGTCGCGTTCGGTCGACGACTTTTTTGAAAAAGACGGCCGCTTCGCAGTCGTCGTCGAAGCAGAAGCCAAACATTCGGGTCTGGAGGCGACACAACGCCGACGATGATTGGGCGACGAACGCGGTCCAAGTCACGTCAGTGATCCCACGTTGTAGGGACAAGAACGTACCGATCCTGAAAAGTAGTGGAAAAAGGGCTTGTCCTTGTTGTACTCGAACACCTCCGGGACGGAGAACATCCAGACGACTCTGTCGGTCTTGATATCGACGAGGCGGAACCAGTACTTTTCCTTCAACCGAAGGCCGTGAGCGCCCATACCACGGTCTGGGGGCGGAATGCCCGGAGGCTGTCCTTGGCGATCGCGTCCGAAGACGAGGATACCTCTGAGGTTCGAGTAGGACCAGTTCAGGTGGGCGTTGATGAATGGAGCATAATATACTCGGACCGCAGCTGTTGCGATCACCTTCTGCGTGCTGGGCTCGAGAACGGATGAGAGGTAAGGGTGGCGCTGCTTATCTTGTGCAGTGAAGAACGCGGTTGCGGGGTTATGCATAAGAGAGAGAAAGATGGACGATGAAGGAGAGTGATGGATATATGGCCAGAGTGAGAGATCGTAGGAGACGAATAACAAGCGAGGTTATATACTGACTGATTTACGGATGGGTGTCCTGTGAGCGTATGTGGGTGGAAGAAAGCGGCATCGTGGAGACCTCATGGTATCATCTTGGACTGTGGCGCGCGTCTGCCCCGAAATGGACAGGTGGGCCAGTATGGGTAAGGGCTTGCGCAGTTGCTTATTCGTGGTCGTAGCGTGACCCGCCGGTCATGCTCCCCCTGTCAACTTCACAGGAAAGCTTCAGCTGGAGGTCGAAGGCATCTATTCGCATCTCCACAGCCCGCAGAATTCGGCCCAAGAATGCCAGATGGATCTTTGCATAATGAAGGCGGTGGTGAGGATTTTGACCATAAACTGACCCCGGATTGGGGGGATGGTTGCATAGTTTGGGATGGCCGACCGATGGTTGCTATGTCAGAATGATGTCGCAAGGTAAAGCGCGCCAAGGATCGAGTGTCCGAGCCCAAGAACGGGGGCACTTCTCGCAGCGTGTTCGTCCCCACACGTAAACCTTCTACAACACGTGCACCTCCGGAAGTGAACTTCATTCGGGCAATGGTGTTTGTGAGCCTATGGACGAGCCCGCTACAATACCAGACTCATCCCAGTTCGTTCTGTCGCCCACTCAACCCGATTCTGGCTTCATTTCGCTGCCCCAAAATCCCAGGGACAGCTAAGCACGGCGTAAGACTTCGATTGGGGATCCAGTTCAGAACTCATTTTGTTGCCAGTGACAACAAAGAACGTACCTCCAAAGGCGTATGCCCGAGTCAGGATTCTGAGGCGATGCTCGCACCGAGGCCAATATTACCGCGGCAAACAGGTGGTCGGCCATGCGAATCCCCGATGTCTGGTCTTAATCGCCGTCATGCATGGTCAATAAAACCTGTCCGCCAATTCCAGGAGGTGAGACACGACAAGTTTCATGCTCTGACACGCTACTCGTCCGGCGCACACAAGTCGGAAAGCAGGTGAGAATCCGGCCTGGGCCTACTCATCGAATCTGGATAGGTCGCGGATGTTCACTCAACATCATTTCACGCTGGGCTGTCCTGCTAGGTACCTGGAGAACGTCCTGATCCACATGAACGATGAGATACACTGTTAAATCATAAAAATATCCAAGGGACGCAGCGATCGAAAGCCCGTGACACTTGCGCTCACATTAAAAGAACTAGAAGAGATTCACTCGGACTTTAGTGACGTGTGCGAGAACGATTCGACTACAAACCTGGCTGTTTCCTGCGAGGCGTTCCACACTATCTTTTGTGTTTGTTCTTGCTATTGATCCAAACTCCCAATCACCGCAAGTGAAGGCGTTGAAATGGTGCCTGTAAGATACTAAAATTGGCCAACGGCGTTCCTAAAGACGATATCTGGGGTCAAGGTACCCGCGAAGTCGCCAGCGCCATAGCTGTCCGCGGTTTCTTCTCGCTGCGCCACCTCATGTGAAGAAGACGGACCGCCCATACATTATCCACAGGGGTAGAACCGACGCCACTTCCAGCGCATTGGAGAATCCCAGTCAGCGAGCAAGGAACCAGAAAATGCTTCCACCTTGATGCAGTGACATTACATCAAAAAAGCGGCCTTAGAACGTTCGTCCATACAGACCAAATGGGCACCCTTGAGCATGCGAATCTTGCGATCGTTGGCACCTGATCGGCCTGGAACTTCCCCATCAACTGGTTCGTATCGATATGCATCCAGGATGTTGCGTAGAGATAAGGAGTATGGTATGTCGTGATAAACCTTGATGTAATCTATACCTTCTAGGTGGGCCCTGCAATTGTCCGTCGCGAAATCATCCGAGGACCTTGTAGTATGCTTCGACGACTGCTGGAGGTAATAGGGGTGATTACTTTCCCAAACTGGCTCAGACATAGTGTCCCTTGTCGAGAACGCATCCGCGGGAGCAGCATGGAAAGATAACGACAGCGGCCCTAGACGTTTGGCTTGTTGGATTGATCCGAGAAAGGTCCAAAGGTGGAGTAAAGAATCGGGAGTCCACATTATTGCGCAGGGCTGAGCCGCAGGCGCCGACATGCATGGACTTGGGGAGCGCGAGGCGACTTGTGTCCCCTCCAAAATCACCGCCGCGGAGGCACCATCCCATGGCAAGCTGCCACGTACAGGAATAAGCCATGCAGCCCTCCTAAACTTGCAACTCAACAGCTGGTTCACTGTGGCCGCGTCATAATATGGAGCGATGGGTGAAGGCAGTGTTTTCTGATAAGACGGAATTTTGCTGGTATCTACGGGCCGAAATTTCGCCGCGGGAGCGGGTATGAAATGCGGCTAAAAAAAAAACGATGAGTCATTGTTGACTCGACCGGGATGGTATGTACAAACCTGTGGTATCAAATCCAGAATACTAGAAGTTTCAAGTCGAGGTCGCTTCGCTCGTTCGTTCATGCTCGTATCATTATCCTGCATACGTTTTCCGCGGCGAGATGGCCCAACTTGGCCAAGTCTCGAACGCATCAGAGGGATTTTGAAGTCGGTACTTTCGAACTCTTGAAGATCTCGTAGCCGGAGATGATCAGGATCATCCGCATGAGATGGTTGGCCCCACTCGGGAATGCTTATAGACCGTATCCCAGTCGTCGAGGGGGGTGGACTGAAGCGATACTGGTAGAGTTTATCGGGACGTAATGCTACCTCTCTTTCAGTGTGTAGAACGGGTGAAATCTGAGACGATACGCACTGAACGCGGAGGTATCTATGGTCGATTGTGGCGCGACCCACCCATCACCACTCGAGCAAGCAAATGCAAGGTCGCGCGCTTGTTCCAACTGTAGTAGGGCAGTCCATGAGCTCGACGCGCCGCTAACTGCGACAAAGTCGTGAACTGTCATCTTCCAGTTCGTATCCGCTGGAACGCCGTGGTCTTTTGAACTTGGAAACATTCCGCGGTGACAGCCCTAATCGAATCATTGGCACTTGAATGAGACGATGACACAATGAGAATTCGCCCAGTTTCGCTTCCACCCCCACTTGGGGGGGTCTTGCCCTTGTTTCAAGATTAGGTCAGCAACCGTCTCTCTGTCAGATGACAAGAACTGGATGCATGTAAGTTTTGGATTGTGGGCATCTCACCACCATCCTTTGTCGCATCAGACAATTCCGACATGCACACTGGGAACCACAACATTGTCATCATCGGTGGTGGAATAATAGGTTGTACCACTGCTTATTATCTCTCCAGACATCCTTCGTATTCTCCATCAACTACCAATATCACTGTATTGGAAGCATCGGCCCACGGTGTTGCCCAGGGAGCTTCCGGAAAGGCTGGCGGACTGGTGGCCAAGTGGGCGTATCCGCGCGAAATCGTCAACATCTCTTTCCCCGAGCACGTCAGGTTGGCAACTGAACACAACGGGAAGGAAAGATGGGGCTGGCGGTACGTCGACTGCGGGAATTGGGAGGGACGGGGCGACGATCTAACTCACCACGTCGGCACTGGGGTCGGAATAAGTGGGGAGTGGAAGAGCTTGGAAAAGAAAGCCGGGCTCGAAACCTCACCCGAGATAGCGTTGCAAAGGGCTCAGTCAGGTCATCCGGACGACCTGAACTGGGTGAAGGAACACCTCACCGAGTCTTACAGTCCATTGTCTGCTTCTGACGGTACCGCACAGGTACACCCGTATCTCTTTACCACCAGTATGATGGACCTTGCTGTGGAAAATGGGGCGAGCCTACTCAAAAGTAGTGCAACGACGATCGAACGAGTAAACGGCTGTGTCACTGGTGTTCGCTACAAAGACCCGCGTGATGACTCGTCAAGGGTCATCCCGGCCACGCACGTCATTCTGTCTGCTGGGGCGTGGTCGCCATCGCTCGTACCCTCTTTACCCATTTCTGCGACTCGTGCCCACAGCGTTACTGTTCGCCCCAACCCTGACGTGATGATCGCACCTTACGTTCTGTTTACTGAAATAACCCTTCCGCGTGGACAGTTGGCGACCCCTGAAATTTACGCCCGCCCTGACAATGAAATTTATGCATGTGGACCGGGAGACGACTCACCCCTGCCTGTGAATGTGGATGATGTTGACGTGGACCAAGCTGCATGCCAAAGCATCTGGGAACATGTTGCGAGTATCTCCGCGGAATTTAGGGAGGGGACATTGGAGAAGCGCCAGGCTTGTTTTCTGCCAGTGGTTGACAGCAGTGGAAAGCCAATTATTGGGGAGGCACGAAAATTCGCAAAGGGGTTGTATATTGCGACTGGGCACACTTGCTGGGTCGGTCACTACTGAGTCGTGGTCTGTAAAGTCATTCTAACACAAGGCTAGGGTGTTTGCAATGCGCCGGGAACTGCGAAGGTGATCACTGAGCTGCTCATGGATGGAAAAGTGAGATCAGGGAATGTCGCAGGCCTCGCACCGTCACGTTTCTTGTCGAGTACGCAGTAATTGTAAACAGACTCGTATGCACAGCATCTCGGCGGTGAGTAAGTTAAAACCATATGAACAAAAATTAGTTCAACAAGGAGAATGTCCGTTTTTGCAGCGGGTCCGAGTCGGAAGCGGTTATGTATAGAGACGCCACCTTTGAAGGTAATACTAGCGTGAAGCTGCGGAGGTAGATCGCCAATGTCATCCCCATCCCAGCGAAACTTGTTGATACGTTCCTGAATCCCAGATCTGGACCCACCTCATAATCCGAGACGTCGTAAGTGTACCCCTTCGTAAAGGGCAAGATAAACACCCACACCTCCCTCTTTCTTCCTTCCCTATAGAAACCTGCGTTGCTTAATTCACGTTGCCGCCATCGCGTTCTTATTTCCAGGGCCACATTAATAACATTCTATCCCCCTCGTGGCTGTTCAGCGTCAGTTCATCATCGTTGGCAGTCCTAAAAAGGGCCCCTACAAATTCTTCCTCTCACATTCTCTTTCGACACTCCCTCGCTCGTTCATGGTCACGGTCGCATCGCTCGCTGTTCAGACAGATTAACGGTGCCCATCCAACCCTTCGCGCTCCCATTGCGCCTACACACGCTCATTCTTCACGATCGGTAAGTGTATCCCTGTTTCAAGACTGGTCCCGCCATTCCCCGCCCTTCCACCTCGCGACAAATACACACTTCGATCCTGCGGTTGATCTCGGAAATGAATCGTCTGATTGACAACCGTGTTCCCAGCTTCAGCTAGTGTTGTAATTTCGGCACTCAACGTCGCTCTCTTCCAAACACCTCCCTCGCCACAATCTCTTCAACCTTGGGGATGAAACAGTCTCGCCTACTTCCCATACGACACTTGGTACCGGCACAAGATGATCATCTCGAGTAAGTACTTTGCCTAGCCTCGTATCTTCTTTCGTTGACAAGGAAAAAGCCTGCTCTGTCGTCAGATGAACGTTGAGAAGACGACACTTCAGCCTGGCGCTTCCATACCCTCGACGGTCGATCTACGTGTTCTTAAGGACGCCCACACACCGTCGCACGTCCTGGCTGTCTTTGATATTCCACCGAGTGAATGGGAATCCTCCTATTCTCCAATCTTGATCCCAATTCGCGCCGACGTACACACACGAGACTTTCGCACGAATATCATACCACAAAGCCCACCCAAAACTCCACACTCGATTCCCCATGTCTCTCCGCACTCTGGCGATCAATTCATTACCCTTCCTGTCGTCCCGCTGCAGGTCCATCATGCCCCCTCGATACCATTATTGTTCCTCTTTGCCCTCGGCCTCGAATCACGCCCGCATCTGCTTTATTGCCGCCTACTCCCATCGGAAGTGATTAGTGAATTTCCTGCTCTTCCTACCATGGCTCAATTGATGGGGAAACTGTGCAGCGATAGGCAGCTCACCGATTATATCGTGTTTAATCAAGGCTTGTGGAAAAATATCCTGTTTCTCGGTCCACGAGATACGGGGTTCGTGGACATCGTACGGACAGCGTGGAATGTCACCGTGGAGGCTCGGCGCATTCGACAACGTGCCGCCGCAGTAGGAATGGCGACTGATGTCGGAAGCACACTCCCAAGTCCCGTCCCGAGTACATGACGTTACCGGCACCTTCACGCTCTTTTCATTCACCCTAAAATGGCACTCATACGACAACCACCGTCCCGCACGAGAATCACGCACATGACTCTGACCGATACATTGTACCCTACCGAACGAACTCGCGTTCTCCTAATCCTACGCTCGCTTTTTTGATTGCTTTCGAATTTCTCGTTACTTACTGCATACTCTAGGCTATTGGTACAGTTGGCTTTTTTTCCTAACGTAGATGCGTAGTCACGCATAATTCTCGTATTGTATGGACTTTGGGCAGCTCCACGGCGTCATGGGATGCGGGAGAAATGACAATATACAGTGAAATGAATAATGTGTAGGTTGGCCAGGTTGCGCTACGGGATTACCTTTGCGCGGGGGGCTGAGGCCACCTTGATATCGATGGTAATTCTTTCAAAACGCCAGCCACGAAGCCTCTTTCCTACAGGCGGAAGCTCAACCTTCAACTTGGAAGTACTGCTGGAGCTAACAGTCAAACACCACTCCCACCTGTACCGAAGCTGTCGAGAACCTTGTAGCATCAGCTGCACGCAAGTAGTCGCCGGGTCTCGTTCTCAACCTCGACACCGAAACCGAGCTCGGCGATCTTTGATACTACCTGCAAACCATCATCGCAGCCGCAGCAAGTTTGGTCGACGAGAGAGGGCGGCGGTTTCGAAAACGTATTGGGATTAGGCAGCTCCCGCCGGTAATACATTATACCAGATACATCCATCGTTTGGTGACTTTGTTCACCCTGCGCTGACGTATACGGCCAGTCGGCGGGAGTTTGCTCGGCTCCCAACTCGGGTTCGACAAAAGCATCCAGGGGTCACCCATTCCCGCCGCCGCATCTCCCGGATCCCGGTCTATGTAAAATCGGCTGCGGCCGAGCGACTCGGTAAACCCGAATATGATACTGACATGGTTTCATTTCCTTAGATTTTCCCAACTTGAACGTGAATCTGTCGTAAGAAAAAAAAAAGAAAAAGGTTGGTCGGTCGGGTGACGAACCTTTTTTTTTTTTTTTGGTAGTAAATAGCCCCCCCCCCCCTGGCTTCCGGGTCCCTGGTCCG
>JBBPNO010000566.1:0-19883 GCA_038090915.1 Boletus eberwhitei
TTCATTAATAAAAATGAACTTTCAACCTATCCCGTCCCCCCGCTCAAGCTCCATCTCTTCGATGGAACTACCAACAGTACGATCACCCGAGCCATCAATCTCTTAGTCCGCTTCGCAACCGGTGACATCACTCCGATGACTTTCTACGTCATTCTACTGGACTCCACCTGTTCTATTATACTAGGACATAACTGGCTCACCCGCCACAATCTGTTGATTGACTGGGTCATGAGCAGTATCACGTTCCATTCATCTGAGCAGCCAGTGCCAGCAATCCTGAGCTCCCCTCTGCAGCCTTCGGAATCCCTTCCTTTGGCTGACACCACACCAGATCCACCACATTTCTCTGACTGCAAAGCTCCACCCATTGCGCTTGTTAGTGTGCCAGCATTTGCGCTAGCCTGTCGCCTTGAAGGCTCTGTTCAATTTAGCTTGCAACTCCATCCCCAGAAGAGCGATCACCGTTCCACTTCCACCACTTCCCTAGAACCAGTCGACCTTTCTGGTATTCCTCTGGAATACCATGACTTCTCTGATGTTTTCAACAACAGTAAGGCCTCCAAGCTTGCTCTGCACAGGGAACATGATCTAAAGATTGACCTGGAGGAAGGAGCTTCTCCTCCTTTGGAAACCACCTACTCCCTGTCCACCTCCGAACTTGGCTCTCTTCGTACTTTCCTTGATGAACACCTAGCCATGGGCTTCATCCGACCCTCTTCCTCCGCCCACACCGCCCCAGTCCTCTTCGTCCACAAGAAGGACGGTTCACTCCACCTTTGCATTGACTTCTGAGGACTCAATAAGATCACAAAGAAAGACCGCTACCCACTTCTTCATATCTCCGACCTCCTAGATGCTCCGAGCCACGCGAAGATATATACCAAGATCAATCTCCAGCATGCCTACCACCTGGTCTGCATTGCCGACGGAGACAAATGGAAAACTTCCTTCCAAACGCGCTACGGCTCCTATGAGTGGCTGGTAATGCCTTTCGGCCTTATCAACGCCCCCGCAGCTTTCCAACGGTTCATCAATACCATATTTGCAGATCTTCTAGATGTTAGCGTAATCGTCTACCTTGACGACATCCTTATCTTCTCTGCGGACAAAACCGCCCACAGAAAACATGTCCGGGAAGTTCTCCGATGACTCCGCAAACATGGCCTTTACGCAAAACCCGAGAAGTGTGAATGGTCCACCGATACTACAGAGTACCTCGGCTACATCATCACGCCCTCTGGTCTTACTATGTCTTCGGACAAAGTCAAGAACGTTCAGTCTCTCCTCGGATTCGCTAATTTCTACCAGCATTTTATCGCCAACTATTCCGATATTGTCATTCCGCTAACCCGGTTGACCTGTAAAGGTATTCCTTGGGTCTTCGGAGATGACTGTCGATCCACCTTCCTTTCGCTAAAGGAAGCCTTCACCACCGCCCCCATTCTTACCCATTGGACTCCTGATGCTCCGATGATCGTAGAAACTGACGCCTCCAACTATGCCATCGTCAGGATTCTCTCCATCCATTGTCTGGATAAAGAACTCCAGCCCGTCGCCTTCTTTTCATGAATGCTGACCGCTCCAGAGCTCAATTACGACACACATGACAAGGAGCTCCTCACCATCCATGAGTCCTTTCGGGCTTGGCAACATTACCTAGAAGGCTCAGGCACTCCGATTGATGTCATTATCGACCACAAGAACTTGGAGTATTTCGCTACCTCGAAACTCCTGACCCGCCGGCAAGCCCGGTGGTTGGAGTTCCTCTCCCAATTCCACATGATCGTCCGCTTTCACCCTGGACGACTTGGTGTGAAACCTGATGCCCTTACTAGATGCTGGGATGTCTATCCCAAAGAGGGGAATAAGGACTATGCTCATGTCAATCTGCACAACTTCTGCCCCATCTTTACACAGGAACAGCTCGCTTTTTCCCTCCGCGCTACTTATCTTGCAGCTCCGGTACTCCGGGCTAGCACCCTTTTTGATTTAGAGCAACTCCACAGTGACATTCTATCCACATTCCCCTCCGACCCACTCGCCGAACTACATATGTCCTCCCCCAATCTGGACTCATGCTGGTCAGTCAACGAAAACAGCTTCCTCCGTCTCGACAAATGCATCTATGTCCCTGATGCCAACAACCTCTGACTCTGAGTCCTCCGCTATAAACACAACCAGCCCTCTCCAGACATTTCGGCCAAAACCAGACTTTGGAACTTGTACGCCGCGAATACACTTGGCCAAGGATATGGACGTTCATCAAAGAATACATCTCCTCCTGCACCACTTGTGCCCATGCAAAGGTTCCAAGACACCGACCCTATGGGTTGTTGAAACAACTCCCCATCCCTATAAAGCCATGGAATTCCATCTCTATGGATTTCATTGAGCAACTCCCCTCGTCCTCCGGATTCACCGCTATCCTCGTCGTCGTGGATCAATTATCCAAACAGTGCATCTTCATCCCGACATACGACACGGTAACTTCCCCGGACTTGGTGAAACTCTTCCTACTCCATGTCTTTTCTAAGCACAGAGTTCCCTCTCACATTACCTCCGATCAAGGTTCGGAATTCGTCTCACACTTCTTCCGCTCACTTGGGAAAGCTCTCGACATCCGCCTCCACTTTACCTCTGGCTATCACCCCAAAGAAGATGGTCAGACAGAACGTATGAACCAGATGCTCGAACAGTACCTCCGTGTATATTGTAATTACCAGCAAGACAACTGGTCCAAACTCCTTCTGTTGGCAGAGTTCACATACAACAACGCTCCAAGTGCCACTACCAGTGTCTCCCCGTTCTTTGCCAATAAAGGCTACCACCCCAACATCACAGTACACCCCGAGCGTGACCTCACCTCCGCCAACGCTTGCGAATATTCCGTAGACCTCGATTCCCTCCACGATTACCTCCATGAAGAGATGGCTGCCGCTCAAAAGCGTTATCAAGGACCCGCAGATGCTAGGCAATCTCCGGCACCAGACTTCAAAGTCAGTGACCCAGTCTTCATAAAAGCAAAGTACTTCCGCTCCACTAGGCCTTCGAAGAAACTCTCCAAGAAGAACCTAGGGCCCTATCCAACCATCACTCAGGCAGGCTCCCACTTCTTTACTCTCTGACTCCCCGAGTCAATGAAGTCCATACACCTGATCTTTCATGTCTCACAACTAGAACCCTCCGTACCCAATACCATACCTAACCAGGTACAATCTCTGCCACCTCCGGTTGAAGTAGACGGAGAACCAGAGTACAAAGTTTCGGAGATCCTCGACTTGAAGATAGACCGACATCGCCAAAACTGCAAACTCCTATACCTCATCCGGTGGTCGGGATACGAAGGAACAGACAAAGAAACCTCCTGGCTTTTAGCCACCGAACTCGGCCATGCTTCTGAACTTGTCTGCAACTATCACACTCGCTATCCGGACAAGCCCGGACCTCATTCTGCATGATCAGACACAATTCCATTAAGGAAAGAAAAAGAGAGAAACAAGTAGTCTACTATATCTCTACTTTCTCTCCTTCTTTTTCTCCCTCTTCTTCTCCCTCCTCCTCTCCCTCCTCGTTTTCCTCGATTATCTCCACGGTCAACCCGACCAACTCCAACTCCACCTCCTTCTCCTCCCCTTCCCCCACCTCCAACTCCAACTCCTCACTCCCGTACACCTCCTCCGCCTTCAACTCCACCAGGTGCTCCAGTAGAGAATTTTGCCGGTCGAGCTGCCTGTTCTGCAACTTCAGAGCCTCCCGGATCTCTGAGAGTTCCGCCGTCGCTCCTGTCACCACTTCATCCCTGTTGGAGCCACTAGGCCCCACCTCATCCCCTCCTACCCTCCTCCACTTCCTCCGCCTCTCCGGCTGCTCCTCCCCACTTCGCTCGCATTTTGCCTTGGTGTCATGGCACTCGACGCACGACTTGGATTTTCTGGGGCCGAGTATGCACTCAAGCCCCTGGCGTTCGCAGCGCAAACATTGCTGCTCCACTGATGCCCTCTTCTTCCCCTGTACGATGCTCTGTCACGCCCGTACCTCCTCCGCCTGTTGTCCGTTAGTTCCAACATACCCCGGTGTGCTGTCACTCACCCTTTTGATGGCCTCCTTCTTGGCTTCTCGATGCGCCCTCTCTGCCTCCTCGCGCACCTTCTTCTCCACCTCCTCACGGGCCCTCCTCTCCGCTTCCTCCTTCTGGGCCTGCGCCCTCCTCTGTCGCTCATTGTACTTGGCGGCGCTAACTGCCTCCTCGTCGTCGTTGTCCTCCACGAGGCACTTGTCAGCCCACTGTTGAATATTGTTGAGGTTGGACATGGTAGGGAGTAAGGAGTATGCGGAATTGGCCAAACCAAACCGTCGATTTTTATACACCAGCAGCTCTGCACTTTCGGACTCTGTTTCTCTTTCACTCCGCATTGTCTCTCGCCTAGGCCTTCAGGGGTTCAGGCCTAAGAGGGGGATACTGTCATATCCCGTATAACTCGACAAGTCCAACTCCGGACTTCCGTCCACAACTCTGGCGCGTTCTCTTATGGAACATACTTTCACACTCTTAGACTTGTGTATAGTAATCTCACCTACTTACTCGTACATACCTATGCTTCTTCATCCGTCCTAGTCTTGCCTTGTAGACACCTCCGATCCAGTGTCTGTCTTACTTAGGAGCACCACTCCGGCGAGGTACCAACTCTGTTACTACCTCTGTTACTAATACCTTGGTCTCAACCATATATAGATCATCAATATGACTCCTGTATAGCCAGTTGGAATACCAACTCTGAATATCACTCCTGTCCTCCGTCCGAGTCTCGACGACTCACTCTGACCTCTGCTCGACTTGACGTTTGACCACATCGAGTCCATACCTCTGATCTTCCTACGTCCTCGAAATCTGGGACATTGGGCTTGAGCAAGGGTGCACCACATAAGGTGAAGCCAAGTCCCGACACCCTCAAGTAACTCCGGTTCATCAGAGTTGCATCAGAGTTGTCCGTTCTTAACAGCCATCAGCTTTATCCATTTGAGTGCCAGGTTTCTTTACAAGTATATAATTCAATAATAATAGGTATTGTGCCCAATGTACTTGTTGGCAGTTTAGATCCTACAATTTCATAAAGTATTGAAGGTTGGCATAATCAGACCAGATTTTGAATTGGTCCTTTGTATCTTCTAGGTAGTGCCTCTATTGTTCTAATGCTAGAATGATGGCCAGCATCTCTTTGTCATTGTATAGTTAAGTTGTTCTAGTAACATGCTGTGAGATGAAAACACCACAAGGTGCCATTGTGCCATTTTCTTCTTTTTATACAGATAGTATGCATTTGTTGTAAAGTCTAATGTATTACATTTGAGCCTAAACATTTTGTTATTATTAGGGTAGGCAAGTATAGGTACCATAGTAAAAGCTTTCTTTAGCATATCAAACACCATTTATTCTTTGTCCATCCATGACCATGCTTTGCTCTTTTTCAGCAAGAAGTGTAACTTTATCCAGAAGTTTTTTATGAATTTGAATCTTTGATAAAAGTTTGCTAAGCCTAAGAAGCTTTACATGTTACAATTGACCAAGAGGGGGTACCAAATTTCCTTAAACGTAGACATTCCAACCCTATCCCTATAGGACGACCTTCTCTTCAACACAGGGGAATATTTCCCAAATGCCCCATTGACCCCCAACTCTGAAGGCGATGCCTTCTAGAGTCCGATCACCACATTGCCACCATGGCTGCACAAGGCGATGAACACCGCCCCATGGCTCTGTTTCATTTCTCAATTTCACCTTTCAATGTATTTCACATTGGACAGCATCTCCCCGGCTGTGTTCTCTCGTGCACAGCCTCGTAGTTCCTATACTCCCTGATCCCATCTGAGATCCAATCTTTCCCTCCTATATTTAGTATTTATATCTAACCTGCCCTGAAGGCTCGAGTACTATATATATCGATGCTTCTTTTCATGTAAATCCCCAACCTTGATATATACAATTCACCGTGTAAAGTCAAACCCTATCAAAGTTCCACTTCGCTTCAATCTCGCTCAGATCTGGAAGCTATCTCTTCGCTCATCTTACTATTTGCAGTGATAGTAAGCTTGGTACTTTGTACCATCGCTCTTAGTAGGGCTCATCCTCTATAAGCATGGTCGGCTCGCTGTTTGTCCAAGAAGCATCAGCCCACATTCAGGTTTCTGCACAGTAAGCTACATCTGCGGAGTAGTGACAAAGCCTTTCCTCAGCATATCAGAGTCGACGCCCTCTGGACCACACAATTGGGGAGCTGGGAAGGTGCTGGTTGCAGATCAAGAAGGATTACATGGTCACGTGTCAACGGTTATGCAGGTCGTGTAACATTACATACCTTTTATATTTTTGGGGATGGGCCATGCCTGTATAGCATCCATTGATTTCTATGCAGGTAAAAGCAATGGAGTCTATAAAACAATAGACTTTTCTAGACTTTTGCTTTACCTCTCATGGTTAGCACAATATAAGTTAGGGGAAATATACCTCCTAGATAAAACAGTATCTAGTTCAACTAGATGTGAGTCAGTTAGTGAACTTAGTGTAGCTAAGTGCATGGGTTGTTTGTCAATTCTCAACAAACATTGCTGAATTGAAATTGAATAACATTTCAATAGGGTCTGGCTAGTAGAGTGGTTTAGTAGTGATAATACTTAGAAACAAGTGTAAACAGAAGTAAATACATTTAAATATATGCTAGTCAATACTACTAGATTGCGAGACATTGTTAGAATAAGTTAGAAGGTCAAATGAGTCAATTGCTATAAAAGGCAATAACTTTGTGGCTGGTAATCTGGCAATATGCTGGATTGTTAAGATGTTGAGATGTTTCAGATATTGCTGGAATGGGTTCACACTTTACTTAGTTCAATCAGAAAGGTTATAATAACACACTCTTGTTGTTTGCTAAGAAGATTGAAAATTCCGGCTTTGTTTGGCTGTACTATCACTTATCCCTTTAGGTGGGCAGTTAGCAAGGTAGCAGATGTGGTTAGCTTCTAGTAGAATTATATTATTAGGGATCTATTTCCTTTTGTTGCCCTATTTTGGATTTTCTCCCAAAAGGTATCCTATTTTACTTGTACACTAATGCTACAAGTCTTTTACTTCTAACAATACAACTAGCAGTCCTAAACTATGGGGATGGTCCTCCTCAAGGTCCTCTGAGGGTTGCCTGTGAGGGGAACTCCCAGTGAGGTGAGAATTCTTCTCCTTAAAAGAAGTTCTCTGGCTAAAATAAAACCTTTGAGAGTAAATCTGCTCTTTTGGTGGTCTGAAGGGCTCTCCTTCTATAGGTAAATACAGGGGCTTGGCTAGCCAATCAAAAGAGTTGGCTGCTTACAAATGCCAAGAGGTTGCTTATAAATACCAAGAGATTTCTTACAAATGTCAAGCTTTTGCTGACTGATACATGGAATGCTATGGAACATCATAGAATCTTATGGAACTCCATGGAATGTCATGGAATGCTGGTCGTGTGATGCAGGGCTGTGTAGAATATGGTCACATGCTCCTTTTCTTCTTGAGCACCTAACTATATATGTATTAATTACAGGATAGTTAGCTATATACTTGTACACAGTAAAAGAGATATATGCTGGAGAAAAACATCAATTTCTCCTGGGTTTCTTGATGGAATATTCTAAGAATTGCAGGGTGCTAGGTCATACTAAGGGTCATTGGGTCCTAGAGTATTGAAGGATTCTAACCACTGCAAGTGGTAGAATTAAATCCATTCAGATCTCAGCTTTTGACTTTGCATGAAACAAGTTTGATGCAGGTCACCATGTGGCATTGGAATGAATCACAAGAAAGCACATTCAGGAAACTGCAAGCTGCTTCACCAGAAAACCTGCCCTTGCCTTTCCTGACACCATGAAACCATTCACCCTTATGACTAATGCCTCTCTGACCACCTCTGGAGCAGTACTCATGCAAGCCAACAACAATGGAGATATGCAACCATGAGGCTATCTCTCCCAGACTTTCTCTCCAGTAGAGAGAAATTATATATGATAGGAAACTATTGGCTGTTATACAAGGGTTGGAGGAATGGCAACAATACCTACTTGGATCAACCCACCCAGTGACAGTGTTAACCCACCACAAAAACCTTATCTACTTCAAAGAACTGTGGAAATTGTCATAAAGACAAGCCAGATGGCTCCTGTTCTTATAGGACCTCAACATGACATACCAAGCACTACCAGGAACCAAGATGGATCCTACTGATACCCTCTCTTGCAAGAATAAGATTGACACCTTTTAGGATAATGAAGACATGCAGGTCTTGCCAACTGAGGCCTTCAATCACCAGGTATCATGTATCAACTTGGCTTTGGCAAAGAAGATCAGAGAATCATCTGCTAATGACCCCATGGTCCTCACTGCTCTCCAAAATATGGAAAAAGACCAACCACTCTTTGCCCAATCTAGCCTGGATAACTGGACTTTTAATGATGGCCTCCTCTATTTCAAAGGACAATTGTATATTCCTGGACCAGCTAGACAGGCACTTGTATGTACTTGCCTCTCATAATTCACCAGAGGGAGGACATGGAACCACCTCTGTACTGTGGCACTTCTATTAAAAAACTACTAGTGGCCAGGCCTATCTATATTTGTCTGAAACTTTGTTGCCAGCTGCACTGTCTGCCAGGCTAACAAAGTCCAAACCCACCCAACTGTTCCATCAGTAATAACACTCACCTTCTGGGAAACCTGCCCATTCCAGAATCTATCAGTCAATTTAATCACCAATCTATCTCCCACCAGGGGCTTTAATTCAATTATGGTTGTGGTTGATCATGGACTTAGTAAGGGGGTAATTCTTGCCCCTTGTACAATGATGGTGGACATGGCTGGTATAGCCCATCTTTTCTTCAATCATGTCTTCAAACATTTTGGATTATATGATAAACTAGTTTCTGACCAAGGCCTACAGTTTGTGTCTGCATTTGCTCAAGAACTCACCAGCTCCTCCAGTATGACATAGCACTGTCCACTACCTATCACCCTTAAACTGTTGGAGAAATGTGAACACTACAATCAAGAACTGGAAACCTATTTATGAATTTTTTGCAGTGGACAACTCCATCAATGGCTAGACCTATTATCAATGGCCAAATTCGCCCACAACTCAGCAATCCACTCCATCACAGAAAAATCCCTATTTAGCTTAATACTGGGATATAAACCTTGATCTTACCCCTGAAACAACCAGGCCTTACCAGAAGGCACTAGCAACAATCAAGAGTGACAATAAAGGTGAATCAAGTAGCTATTGCAGTCAACCAGTAAAGGTGGGAAAGACCAAGAGGACAAGACTGAGGTTTTCTGGTAGCGACTTGAGCCTTTATATACTATCTAGGGGCTTACACTAGCTCTAATGATATGCTATGCTACATGCATGATTGGTGAGGCAGACATGAGGAAAACATGTGTATCAGTACAGCCATAAAATGGAAGAGAAGCATAGCATGAGGAGTACATGAGGTGAGCGAGTCATAGATAGGAGCATGAGGCAAACATGTGTTTGTCTAGACTAATATGTGTGATCCTGCAGGCAAGCATGAGGTGATCTAGGCCTTGGATGAGTCAAGATGTTATGAAACCAAATGTCCTCAACAAATGATCTCCACAAAGCTCAGTGGTACATTGCAGGTTACACAAATCCTGGCTCAATGGTAGTAGAGTGGTTGGGTCTCATCCGCCTAACAGCAGCCTACAATAACCAGAGGCCAAGGCAATGACTTTATGTAGCTGGTAAACAAAGTGGATTTGACTGGGGATCCAGTCATTCAAGTGTCTACCTTTTATATGTACAGGATGTGCACATGGACCAAGCAGTGCATGTGACTATTTACTACTTTAAGATATATGAGAGAAGTGTTCATGAGAGTAGAAAGACAGAAATGATAAGGTGTGAAAAGGACGGAGATTAAAGACCTGTGTTAGGTCACATGATTTGGGTCTGGACTTTGTCACGTGACTGATTATGTAATTGTTCTCATGATCATGTGGTGGTGATCATATGATTTTATAAGTGAAGAAATGAGTGATGAAAAGTTTGAAAATATTCATATTATAACACTACCTCCTTTTTATGACTTGAATTCCAGGCAAGTCATGGTTGGTTTGGTGGAGGTAAGGTTTTTAAATGGAGAGAAAAAAGATTGAAATGTGGAAGTGATGAGTCCTCGTAGTTTTCTTGGTGTGGATGGGTTTTTCTTGTGGAATTCAGTGACAGCATCTGGAGCTGTATTGATAATATTGCTTGATTCCCATGTCCTGTCTGTTTCATTATATTCCACCCAATGAACTAGATACTCTAGTTTCCAGTTTTTCATTCTAGACGCCACAATGCACTCTATTGCGAATTGTTCTTCCCCTTCCTGGTCTACTTTGATCATGTCAGGATGGACTTTGGGTTGTCCTGGTAACATTTCTCAATATGGTTTTATGTGAAATATATTGACCATTGGATGAAATTGTATTGTTTTGGGAAGGTTCAGAGTTATGGCATTTGGAAGGATGTTGGTGATTTTATAGGGTCCAATCCATTTTTGTATGAGTTTCTTTGCCATGTATGGAAGATGGAGTTTCTCAGTAGAGAGCTAGACCTGCTGTCTAACTTCATATTCTGGGACATCTGAACATTTCTTTTCTGATGCTTTTCTCATCTTTTCTCTCGTTTCTATCAATACTTCCTTTATTTCCTTGTGTGAGTGACCCATTTCTCCTGTGAAGCCTGAGAGTTTCCCTTCAAATCCCATGCAAGGTGCATAGTTTCGTGTGATGTTAAAAGGTATAACTCCAGTGGCTGTAGTGACAGTGTTGTTGTGGGAGAATTGTGCCATTTTAAGCCAGTCAACCCATTGATCTTGTTTCTTTCCGACATTGGCATGGAGATATTGCTCTAGATCTCGATTAACGCATTCTGTTTGGCCATTGGTTTGTGGGTGGTATGCGGTAGAGATCTTTTGGGTTATGTCAAGGAGTTTGCAAAGTTCCTTGGTGAAGGCTGATATGAATTGGGGTCCTCTATTGGAAACTATTGTAGAAGGGAGTCTGTGTATACACCATACATGGTGTCTAAATATTTTTGCTAAGTCCAAAGAAGAACAGGTATTATATATGGGAATAAAGACAGTTTCTTTTGAGAATTGATCAATGATGACGCAAATCGCTATAAATGATTGTGACTCTGGTAAACCAGTGATGAAATCTATAGATATATCTTCCCATGGATGTTTAGAAGCAGGAAGTGGCATAAGTTTTCCTGCTGGTGCTTTTTGCTTACCCTTCGTGAGGGCACATACTTGGCAGCAATCTACATATTCTTTTATGTCCTTTGTGACTCCTGGCCACAAGAAATATTATGTAAGTGTATGTATGGTTTTTGAATGTTCTCCATGTCCTGTGATAGGAGAGTTGTGGCATGAGGTTATGAGGCAAGTACGTAATTGTTCTGGTATAAAAATTTTGTTTTTGTTGTTTTTGAAAATATTCATATTATAATCGAAAGTGAAGTCATTGATGGCGTCAACACCAAGAGAAATAGAAATGGATTCTAACTCCAGTAAAAATTCAAAAGATATGGAAACAGAGTTAATAAAAACAGAAGGAGGTAAAACCGTAATGTTTGTGTTATGGTCAGGAACTGCATCTTCATGATCAGGTCTGTGAGATAAAACATCTGCTTGTCCATTTGTTGAGCCTGGTTTATAAACAAAGACATAATTAAATTCTTGAAGAAGCACATGCCATCAAGCCTGTCAACCGCTGAGTGTTTGAGGCTTCTTCTAATATTCTAGATTTTTGTGGTTGGTCCATATTCTGAATTGGGTACGACCAATAAGATAGTGTTGCCATTCTTCTAATGCCCTGATGGCACTTAGAAGTTCTTTGTTGTAAATAGGATAGTTGTGCTCTGTGCTGTCAAAGAAATAAGAAATGAACGCTACTAGTCTCCAGTTACTGTCATTGCATAAAGTAGAGAGCACTGCTCCCATAGCAATATCTGAGGCATCTGTCTCCACTTGCATTTCTTGTTCTTGATTAGGGTAGGCAAGTAGTGGTGCCATTGTGAACTTGTGTTTTAAGGTTTCAAATGCCTTTTGCTGATTGGATCACCACATGAACAGAACAGCTTTCCTGGTAAGGTTGTTTAGGGGGCATGCAATATTGGTGAAACCTTTGATGAAACATCTATAATAATTACATAGTTCAAGAAATCCTTGTAGTTGTTTTAAACGAGTGGGAATGGGTCAATCCATGACCCCTGATACTTTATTCTTTTGCATTTCTACCCCCTTTTTAGATACTACCATACTGAGAAAGTCTACTTTGTCTTTTGAGAAGAAACACTTTGAAGGTTTTATGTAAAGGTCATTTTCGTGTAAGCAACAAAGAACCTTTTTTACTACCTCTTTGTGTTCTTTGTTCATTTTGTTTGATGTAAATATTATACAGTCATCGATGTAAATGATTATGACCACATACATGTTGTTACATATGTTGTTTATCATCTGTTGGAATGTAGGGGATGAATTAGTCATTCCAAAATACATTATGGTGGGCTCGTATGCCCCAATTGGTGTGATGAAGGCACCTTTCCATTCATCTCCTTCTTTTATTCACACATTATTATAACCCCAAACATAAGTCAAGGGTCATGAATTTATCAGCATTTTTCAACCAATCAATCAACTATGGGATCAGGGGTAGAGGGTAGGAATTTTTGATAGTACCTTCATTTAAATATCAGTAATCGATGACCATTCTTTTCTTACCATCTTTTTTAGGAATAAAGAAAACGGGTGATGTCTGTGGGGATTGAAAAGGTTTAATATACCCTTTTTTGAGTTCTTTGTCTATGAATGTGTGAACTTCATCCATCTCGACATCTGATAGAGGTATGACTCTTCCTTTCTTTGATATGAAGTCTGGCTTGAGATCTACGGCATGATTCCAAGGCTTTCTTGTCAGCATTCTTGTTGATTCTTGTTTGGAGAAGATATCTAGAAACTCGTAATAAGCTTTGGGTATCTCCTTCTCTAGTTCTTCTTCTATAGTACGAATGTGTGTGGTAGTAGGTATAGGTCCAAGTCCCATAATTATACAGTATCGTGTGCATCATGGAAAGTCAATAGTTTGGTTTGTCCAACCAATGTTAGGATTATGGCGGTGAAGCCAGTCATATTCTATAATCATCCAATGGGTTTCCAATTTAGAAATATAAGCATCTAGCACTTCGTAATGTCCTGCTACTTCCACGATTAAGGTTACCGTATGTTGGATCTGGCCTATAGCACCTTCTGATCCATTAGCATTATGTACCGGTATTGGGTTTTGCAGTTTAAAAAAGGAAATACCATGACGTTGTACATAGTCCGAGTCAATAAATGTGTGGGATGCTCCAGAGTCCAAGAGAGCTTTGAACTTATAGCAGAGCCAGTGGTCATCTTGCTGGCAATGTATGATGGTCTCAAGTGAGAACTCGCCACCGAATGACAACATCATTGCACAATGCATTGTGACCTTTGAATTGAGGGGTTTATAAATAGAAGATATTTTTTGTTATTTTATAAGAGAATTAAGCACATTTTTATTATACTCTGGTGCCATGCTCAATTGAGATGCCCTTACAGAGTTTGGAACAATGCTATGTAATACAGAAGAAAAAGTACATATGGGGAAATCATTGTCCATACAATCAACTAATTGTTCGTGCAAGTGAGTACCCTTGTCATTCATATGCTGTGTCCTTTTAATGCCTCAGCTGCTTGGTGCTTTGCCTTGGCTTCAAACTTGTCACAATAGAACACTTCTGCCTCCTCTGAGATGAAGGTGCATTGTACTGCTTGTGGTACCAGTGCAGCTGCTGGGGGAATAGGATGAGGATGACCGGGATAGTGCTGTGCGACCTGCACCTGCTGAGAGTAATCAGCATACTCATATTCTGCCGTTTGCACATATGCCCCTTGGTTATAATCCCAGACATACTGTTGTCATTGCTGAGGGGGCATTGCTGTTGACGATACAGATTTTTTGAACAGTCTGGTTTTATATGGCCTGGTGAGCCACACAGATAACAAGTCCTGGTATCCGGATGAGAAGTAGATGGTCCAGCCTGCTGGACTCCAATTTCCATAGGAGCTCCTCAGTCTGGTTGCATTCCATATGCAGTGAATGGTGGTTGCAGGGCTTGTGGTGGTGAAGGATAATGGGGGTTAGATTGCAGGGGGTATTGGGGCAGACCTCTTGGGATAAAACGACTATTCGATGGTGGTCCTCTTTCAATCACCATTTGCTCGAACACCATTCCTACTCAGAGATATTCCTTTTTTACCTCCTGGTAGTTGTTCTAATCGATCTTTGGTATCATGCTTGCTCTTTCGTAGATTTTGAGGTCTATGGCCTTCTTGAGCAAGGTTATTGCATGATAATCATCTATGTTTGCTTTCTTCCACAGTATCTTGAACCTTTGGATAAACAGATCGATGGTGTGTCCGTTCTGTTTGAGACCTTCAAGCTTTTTGAGAGACTCGTGGACAAGGACGTCAATTTGGAAATATCCTTTTATTTCTGCTTGTAGTGCTAGCCATAATGGCCAGGCCAAATCTCCTTTCCTGCCTATGAAGACTCCATTTTCATCTTTTAGGTCATCTGCTTCTTTGTCATAATACTTTTCAAGGGTTATTTGGGCGAACCTTTTCGCCTTGCCTTCTAGCCAAAGCACAGCTATACATCAGAGTTTGTCGGAACTTCACATCTGTGCCATTATCCATAATTGTAGCTTAATCCACCAGGCATGGAAGGTGGACTGATCACCATTCCAATTGCTGGGATTAGCGATCTTTTTGGTTACGGATATTTTTTTTTTGTCGATGTTTAAGTTGGCGAGGTGTTTGACAAAATCGTCCAGATCCACCAACATATTCGACTATGGGTTTTAATGAAAAGTGTGGGCAGAGGTATGAGTGGAAGTAGTGAATGCCGCACATAGAGAATGCAAAGGAATGGTGATAGGGACGAACACGATCTACTCTGACTTGATACTTTCTTCTTGCTGTCATACAACTTCTTTCAGAACCTTACTGTGCAGTATCTTCCAACCACATTCTGAGGTTCCTACAACTTGATCCTGGTGATCACAACAACCTAGGATATTCCTATAATAAAAACTATTTCTTTTCCTTGATATTGTCGGAGGTGTGCACATGAGAAAGAACCGTGATGATTCTTACTATCGCACTATGTGTGACATTACAGGTAATCACATGAACCTGGATTCACTAGCGGAGAACCAATATACAAACTGCTAGACCTTAGCAGATGACAGGGGCTAGTGCACTATGCCCAAGAGCAACATTATCCTTATTTATGACGCCGGACGAGCATATAATACAAGCATTTCAGTGAGTGCTTTACTTGTCACCATCAAGTGGTGAATAATGTAGATATTCTCCTGACTCTGGGGTCCAAAGGTTGTATATCATAGTCGAATCCAAGTATTATGAAACCAAATGTCCTCAATGAATGATCTCCACAAGGCTCAGTGGTACATTGCAGGTTACACGAATCCTGGCTCAATGGTAGTAGAGTGGTTGGATCTTGTCTGTCTAGCGGCAGCCTACAATGACCAGAGGCCAAGGCAATGACTTTAGCTGGTAAACAAAGTGGATTCGACTGGGGATCTAGTCATTCAAATATCTATCTTTTATATGTACAGGATGTGCATACAGACCAAGCAGTGTGTGTGACTATTTACTACTTTAAGATATATGAAAGAAGCATTCATGAGAGTGGAAAGACGGCAATGAACATGTGAAATAGATAAGGTGTGAAAAGGATGGAGATTAAAGACCTATATTAGGTCACGTGATTTGGGTCTGGACTTTGTCACATGACTGATTATGTAATTGTTCTCATGATCACATGATGGTGATCATGTGATTTTATAAGTGAAGAAATGACCAATGAAAAGTTTGAAAATATTTATATTATAACACAAGAGGGATGACATGAGAATGGCCTGAGGCTGGTGGGTCTAGATCTCTGCATGGACTTGAGCATTTGGCAAGTTCGGGTTATAGGGGTAAAAGATAGGGGTTAAATGCGAAAGTCAATGTATAAAATGGGGAAAAATAGTTGAAATAAAGGGAAAAATAATGTGGTCTGTAACAACCCCCCTCTTGGAAGAATATTCCTTTTTATGCTAGAACAAAGAATGACCTCCTTAGAAAATGCATGAAAAAAGGCCAAAGCTGCACATAAGATCACCCAGCAGAAAATGAAGGAGAGAACTCACTCTCGCTTCAAACCATAGAAAACTGGAGACAAAGTCTGGTTAGAGGCATGAAACTTGAAATTACAGGTTCCCTCCCAAAAACTATCCCCCAAGCAAACCAGTCCATTCAAAATCACTCAAGTAATATCCTCTGTCACATACCAATTAAAGCTACCTGCCCAGTGGAAGATCCATGATGTGTTCCATGCATTCCTACTTTCCCCATATTAGGAAACCATGGAACACAGACCCAATTTCACATGGCCACTACTGGAACTGGTTGGAGTGGAGGAAGAATATGAAGTAGACAGCATCATTAACCATTGGGGAATCTTGGGTAGGAGGCAATACCTTGTGCACTAAAGCGGATACATTGCTGCAGAGCAGACTTGGGAATTGGAGTCTAA
Organism: Boletus eberwhitei; assembly: GCA_038090915.1. Classification (NCBI taxonomy): domain Eukaryota; kingdom Fungi; phylum Basidiomycota; class Agaricomycetes; order Boletales; family Boletaceae; genus Boletus; species Boletus eberwhitei. Next base: position 16,718 of record JBBPNO010000566.1, read on the forward strand.
CCTAGGCAATACAAAGGTGGTACTCAAGAAATATAAAAGACAGCATAAAGTCTGACAGAGTTCCCATGTCCCAAGATATGTTATCACTCTTGATCACAATCTCCTACATTCAAGCCACCCTCATCCAAGCCCACCTACAAGTCTATTACCTGAACTTAGACATCCCCATCCATGCCTCCCAACACCAGTGCTTCTGCTTCATTAATGGCTGCCCCTATCACTACCAGTGATAGATGTCGTTTTCCTTTCTCACTTGCCATCTCAGTTGACTTCCCCCCACCTCTCATCACCTACTCTATGCCTTCCTTCTCAAAAACACTGAGGCCCTCCAAGCCTTGGAATGAAATTCATTTTTCTCCTCAAATAACTTCCTTGTCCAATTTGTCCACCTCTTTTGGGGGTAAGCCTGAATTTGATCCCTGGTCACCAGGACCCCCTGGGACTTGGCAAGTTCCCCTCTTTGGAAACTCATCTTTGGTGGTGCCCAAGACTTCCCACAGATCATGGCACTCTTTGACATTACTGCCACTCTCCTTGAGGCTCAGAAATATATTCTCAACCTTCTTTATATTGAAGGCTTTGACCTCTGTGTCATCCTCCTACCTGGGCACTACTTCAAATGTGCCATCTAGCCTATTCTCAGGACAGTATCAGAAAACAAAGAAATGTCTTCCTATCCCCTGATCCCACCAGTGCAGGATACTCCCACTCCCATAAAGCAACCTCCACCACACCACATGCCCATACCACTGAGTATCTCAATTGAGGCTCAAGCATTAACAGAATTAATCCAAATACTACAAGAACAACTTGATCAGAGTCTGTCGAATCTGCCACCACCCTCATCAACCCACCTCCCAATGGGACCCCCTCCTTTCCTATCCAAGAATCCACCCTTATACCAATCGCCACAACTCTTGCCATTTTCAGATCTCCTAGGTGCATCCACATACAATATGCCATGGTCTTTACCAATAGTCTGTCCATTTCCACCACTTATACTCATACTCTCTTTCCACTGAGATGTCCTACAACAAGGAGCCCTTCTCCTTCCCCTGTTCCCCTCATAAGATCTGTGACCCCTGCTCTCTCAAATGGTACCCATGTAGTGGATGGTAATATCCATACCATAGACATCATCTCCTTTAGTGCCCACAACACTTCATCTAGAGAAACAGTCATATTCACATGATATTTTGAATGCAATTCCATAGGACATGTTTGGAGCAACTGCCCCCACTACTATTGCCCCTTGTATCACATGAACAGCTCCATATATCTACAATATTATTGCCCCAAATGACTTGCACCAGCTGTGAAGAACAAGACCATGGTCCCCAACACTACATCAATGATGACTTGGGGTATGATCCAGCCTAGGACCTCACCGACTATGTGGAGAATGACAGGGATAGGATTTCCTGAGATGAAACTTCAGGTGTATGAGGAGGGTAATGATACAAGTATGGAAGGAGGGTAATGCTTTTTTCCCTAGCCCATCCCTTTCCTCCACTTTCCTTTGGAAAGATATGTTTTTTAATGTGGCAGATGTTACACGACCTGCGTAACTGTTGACACGTGACCATGTAATCCTTCTTGATCTACAACCGGCACCTTCCCAGTTCCCCAATTGTGTGGTCCAGAGGGCGTCGACTCCAATATACCAAGGGAAGGCATTGTCGCTACTCCGCAGATATAGCTTACTGTGCAGAAACCCAAACGTGGGCCGATGCTTCTTGGACAAATGGTGAGCCGACCGTGCTCTAGAGGGGGGATGCCCAACTAAGAGTGATGGTACAAAGTACCATACTTGCTATTACTGCAAATAGCAAGAGGAGTGAGGAGATGGCTTCCAGATCTGAATGAGATCGAAGCGAAATGGAACTTTGATAGAAGGTTGATGTTACACAGTAAATTAGTGTATATCAAGGTTAGAGAATTACATGGAAGAAGCATCGCTATTTATGGTGTGAGAAGGCTTCAGGGCCAGTTAGATATAACTATTAAATAGGAAAGAGAGATCAAATCTCAGATGGGATTGGGGTGTATAGGAACTACAAGACTGTGTATGAGAGAACACAGCCGAGGAGATGCTGTCCTTTGTGAGATACAATTTGAAGATGAAATAGAGAAATGAAACAGAGCCTTGGGCAGTGTCCATCGCCTTGCACAGCCTTGGTGGCAATGTGTGGTTGGACTTCAGAAGGCATCGCCTTCAGAGTTGGGGGTCAATGGGGCATTCGGAAAGTATTCCCCCATGTCGAAGAGAAGGTCGTCCCATAGGGACGGGGTTGGGATGTCCGTACTCAAGGAAAATTGGTACCCTCCTTGGTCAATCGTAACATTATCCTTCTCGTATCCCTGAAGTTCCATCTTAGGAACTCCTATCTCTGCTGTTCTCCTCATAGTCAGTGAGGTCCCATCCTGGGTCATAGGCCACATCATAGTTGGTGCAGTCTTGAGGCCCATGCCCTCTTTCTCTGCAGCTGGTACATCGTCAGTCGGGGCAATGATATTGCGGATGTCCGGGGCTTTCCAGGTGACAGAAGGGGCAACAGTAGTGGGGGCAGTTGCTTTGTATGTGTTCAGTAGAGCCACACTTGAAGCAGCGCATTGGCACGAAGGTTGGTCGAGGTACAGGATCATGGGCGGAGGAGGTGATGTCTAGGGTATTGGTATTACCATCCACTGCGTCAGTACCGTTTGGGAGAATGGTGGTCGTGGATCCCATGCGGGGAACGGAGGAAGCTGGAGGGCTCCTCATTGTAGTTCGCCCCAGTGGAGAGGGAGTATGGGTGGTGGTGGTACAGATGGGCAGGCTGTTGGTGAATACCATGGTGTGCTGTCTGTGGACGCGTCTGGTGGGTTCAGAAACAGGTGGTGGGGATACAGGGGTGGGTTCTCTTCGAGGGGGAGTGCTGGTTCCATTGGAACCCTGTTGAGAGGGGAGAGTGGTCCCATTGATGAGGGTGACATTGGAGTCAGTGGACGTCAGTCTAGTTCCCTCTGTAGGCTCCGGATCAACTTGGTTAGCGCTTCCACCTCTGTGGAGATTTTCAGGGGTGGGGGTTGGGATACTTCAGCTGGAGTGGGGGTAGCTGGGAGTGGTTTCATCAGCAGAAAGGAATGCATTTCTTTGTTCTTCGGACACGGTCCCAAGAATGGG
>JBBPNO010000567.1:0-19875 GCA_038090915.1 Boletus eberwhitei
TACAATGCTGCCACAATGATAATGGTCGCGTTTCGTTGTGCCAGTGGGTGGGTGGCACGGTAGCTGCCGAATTGACGAGAGATAGTGTGATAGTACGGTAGGAACAGATTTTATTGTACATAGTATAAATGTACTAGTGGTCTAGTCTAGTTTAGTACTACGCGTGACTACTAGTACCACGTCGTGTCACACTGGTGGCTGAAGCTTACGCAGCCTGGGCCATGTGCGTTCAATGCGAAACAAACAGTAATTGACGGCTTACGATGACTAAAGGCCAACTTATGCTTTCACAAAGCCTAGGCTTCAAATTCGCCAGGGTAGGCCTCGTGAAACCCGGGAATCAAACGGGCTCTAATGTTCTGACAATCCTGATATGTTCTGACATTGGGTTGCCATGTCGGGACGTGTCAGGCGATCCAGATGTCACTGGCAAGTCTTCTGATGCCGCTGCCCTGTTGCTCGAGTTATTACGATGTCATCTCGCTATGATACTGGGCTCATGGGCTCAGTGTGCATGTATGTTTTACAGTGTGGCATGCCTAAAGTCTCAGATATCTGACTAGCAGTGGGCTGCTGACTTTCTTTCGGCATGACACCTCCTACTGAACGCCTCCTATGGTTGGTCGTCACATGCACAACGGACACAATATGCACAATCGGCTGTAGCGGGATCGCCAAACTCCAAGGTTACTTTCCTTTCCTTTGCCACAGCATTATTCACTTCGCTGCTTGTAGGTCTACATTGGAGGACCGGACCTTCTACATTCTCCCTCCAGGCGACAGCCATATAGCTGTCCGGTGTTCTCCCGAGCAACTGCGCTTACACCCTATGGGTATATCACGCGTTCGCAGGTTTCAGATTCTTTCCAGATGAGTATGTCAGCGTGTATGGACTATATATTCATGTCAGGTAACGGCTGTCGAGTGCGTCAATCAACTTCTCAATGAGTTCCCCACTGCTGAACCTACTGGCAAACATCTCAGGTTACGTTGTCGCTCTTGCTGCCCTAATCGTCATTGTAAAGTTGTCTCGGCCTTCTACGGTGAGTGTAGTTGTCTGAAATACTTGCTCTCCTCAGCCCGGACACATTCCACAGCTTGGTGCTATTCCCACAGTTGGGTCTAGTAGCTGGCTCGGTTCGTGGCGGGCCAGTTTAAAGTATCTGATCAATGCGCCGGACATTTTACAAGAAGGGTATAGGAAGGCAGGTCTAGTACCTCGTACATTTCGTACATACTCACTCGCAGCGTTTCAGCACAAACCTGCACCATTCAAGGTTGCAGAGTTCTACCGCTGGACAGTCGTCCTCACTAGCCGCGAGCATGTAGAGGAACTACGGAAAGCACCCGATGACACACTCTCCTTTGTGGAAGCTGCAAATGACGTGAGTAACTATTTTCTTCCGGTGAGATTAACCTGTATTGAATGTCATCTATAGCTCATTCAGAGCGAGTATACAGTGGGACCCGAAATTCTCCACAACCCCTATCATGTTCCGATTGTGCGCTTACAACTGACTCGGAATATTGGAGCCTTGCTTGTGGAAATGAGAAATGAGATCACCACGGTCTTTGATGACGTGCTCGATCTCAGGTGCAATGGTGAATAATCTTGTTCTCATGCGTGTGCTATTGATATTTGGGAATACCTAGAATGGAAGAGTGTGTCGGCGCTCAGCAGCATACAAAAGGTAGTTTGCAGAACGGGCAACAGAGTATTTGTTGGACTCCCATTGTGTGAGCCTTGCCGTTGTCCCATGTTTCTTTTTCTCTTACCCAAACCACTCTAGGCCGTGACCCTGGCTGGATAAATCTCAATATCCAGTATGGCCTCGATGTCATCAAAGGAGGGTTTATTATCGGATTGTTCCCGGACTTGCTGAAGCCGTAAGTCGCTTGTAACTGCCCATCCGAGGTTCAGCTTTCAACATGGTGACAGTATAGCTTGCTGGTTCTTTACGAACATTAATCAAAGAAAGCAGCGCGGAATGCAGCTTCTTGGACCAATGATCGAGGAACGACAGAAATCACTAAATGAGTATGGGGATGAGTGGGCCGACAAGCCTGTTGGTCAACCTCTTTTGCAGACGAGGATCATCACTCACTATCAGTTTTTGATAGAACGACCTTCTATCATGGTTGATGGAGGCGGCAGAGGGTCCGGAGTTGACAGTAAAGTCCCTGACGACTCGTATATTGGCCAGCAATTTTGTTACTCTCCACGTAGGTCCCAATGTTGTCTGCTCGCATACTTATGGCGTTGAGATCCCTTGATTTTGCGGTTAGACGACTTCCCACGTAGGTTTCATATGTCTTGTTGAAGCTCTAACGCCTGATTGACGCCACATGACAGAGCTTCACTCATGTGCTCTTCTATCTCGCAGCAAATCCTCAATATATTCAACCTCTTCGTGAGGAGGTTGAAGCAGTCATTGAGAAGGAAGGTTGGTCGAATGTCGCACTGGGCAAGATGCGAAAAGTAGACAGCTTCATCAAGGAGTGCCAACGTCTCGAAGGCAGTTTGAGCGGTGCTTGTCTCTGCATTCTTTCGATCCCCGTCACCCTCTCAGGTTATTCAACCCACTAGTAGGGCTGCCGCGCAAGGCATTGAAAGACTTCACGTTCTCGGATGGCACGTTTGTGCCAAAAGGTACCACGATGCTCGCACCCATTCGATCTATCCACTATGATGAAGAATACTACGAAAATGCCCACGCATTCGAGCCCTTCCGATTTGCCGACTTGCGTGAAGAGGACGGCGAGGGCATGAAGTATCAATTTACCTCGACGACAACCGATTATTTGTCCTTTGGACGTGGTCGACATGCGTGGTATGTTCTTTCTTTCTCGCTGCTCCCAATGGCCACAAGAGAGCATTGACTGTTTGTCAGCCCGGGACGTTTCTTTGTTGCAAGCATACTGAAATCCGTGTTGGTCCACGTCGTCATGATGTATGATGTCAAGTTAGCGGACAACGAGTCGCGTCCACCAACGCTGCATTTCGCCGTGGCGATGCTACCTGATCCGAATGCAAGGGTCATGTTTAGGAGGAGGGTTGACTGAACGAGTCCCCTGTACTTGCATTGTATGCGCCGATCCATGCATTAGGTTTCTTTCTTTCTTTCCTTTTTTTTTTTCACTCCTTCCTTTTTTTTTGGAAGAAAGTGTGGACGGGAAAGTTACCGAGGCTGAACCTACATGCCTCACTCAAAAGTGTACGGTTCGCCGGCGACTGTCATTATTTCACCACTGTGATAACTGAGATAGATGGTATTATGTGTCCTTTGCATACCCGAGAGTGTCACAGACACGCAACGGCTGATGCGATCAGCGCTTCCTCGGTGAGGTACTTCCACGGCACGAATGGCTGTAGAGTGAATGTGTACACGAGCCCCCCAATCCTCGCATGAGCCTGAACGTTTCAAGCCGTACAGGCACTCAGAGGTGGCTACAGACCTCCCCCGGTGGTAGTACACACCGAGCAATCCAGCTGTCGTCACATGGGTCACTTTGTCGTAGGGAATATTACCTACGGCCTGGGCCCCAGTTCCCTTCCCCCAGCCGACCCAGAACAACAGCCTCGCTGCAGGGTGCCTGTGTCACGGCGGCTCATCCATGGTATAGTTCCTGCTAGTAGCTTCTACCATGGCATCAATCCATCGACCCGAACGGGTGCGCCAGAGCTTGATGCCCAAGGTCCCGACTTGACAGGGATAGGGACAGGGACAGGACATCCAACCAGCGACATCGCGACCCACCCGACCAACGAGCACAACGCACGTCAGTGATGCGGTGTTGATATCCTCGTGTTCCCCGTCAGCCACCACATTCACCGGTGCTTATGCGATGTCAACGGCAACGACACTGTGCTGAACAGAAGGCATTCCCGCACGCACAGTGATTAGTTGGTTGCCCATCTGAACGGACGTGCACTCACCTCTCGTATGGTCGAGCGTCGAGTCACGCGAACTGCATACCATTCCAGCGACGTTCCCGCTCAAATTCGGGCCATCGTTTCATGAGATGGGAGGAGTCGAATTCACCTGACGGGTTTGAGCTCACGAAATGTCGTCGGAGTGCCAGAATGCATAGGCAGGGAGAATGCAAGGCTCACTTGAGCGGGCGGACATTTATGCACCATGTAGCAAGTACGCTTCCCTCACGATTGATGCGTGTCCTCTTGTTCGCACTACAGAATTCATTCCACGTCCTACATGTGGCGGGAACGGTATACACACACGCACCGCTACATGAACCTTCGAAGCCGAAGGTCGAGGTGGACTATTCGCTTTCGTTGCACCTAATAGGGTGTGTGCATGTCAGCGGGTTCTGCCATCACCTGAAAAAAAAAAACGCACTGGGCCTGCTTCTCTTGCGCTGACAGAACCTTGTCCGCCGCACGACACGAGGCCTGTCTTTGTTCTGATGCCACTTAGGTTTTGCGGATAATTCACTCTGTCGTGTGATGAGGGGCCTTGTTTTGGCTGAAAGGCTATAGCCTAGAGTTCGTTCGGCAACGCTGCATAATTGAAACTTCAACCACCCTGCAGTGTGACACGACGTGGTGGTCACGAGTACGAGTACATCAATCGACCCTGACATGTCCTGTCATTAACGCGAATGGGGGGCCACCCGGGCCATGTCAGGGCGTGTCAGGTGGTGGCAAGTCTTCTGATGCGCCTGCCCGGGGACCGCTAGGTTATGCCTATATTTGGGCAAAGCCTTTCAGAAATAACACACCCAAACAACACCCAGCGACCGAGATTGCTCGCGATCGCCCAGAACAAGACTCTTTCCCCCCAAAGACAGCATCTCGAAGTCCGAAAAAACACTGAATTCATAGTATGGCTCAAGGACGTGCGTCTTTACCACGTCCGACAAGCTGAGCTCGCCCCGTATATTGAAAACGGCAGCACTCTAACGAACTCTGGAGCGCAAGGGTGCGCATACACCGTGGTGACGTCCCCTCGTTCCAAATGTTCACGGTTACTTTTGCAAGTTTGTGTGGACACTCCCTAGTGCATCCGACTAGATCCCCTCTTTCGTGAATGTCATGTTCATGTTCTTTGACGTGTTTTGTTTTACCACGACACAGAAGTGATGCCTGGTTCCGCTGCCAAGTGGTCGTTTGCTGACAAGGCATCGAGCGTGGATGCCAACGCGCTGCGCGTTGCACGCAAGGAGGTCGTACCACCCCTCGGAGGTTGGCGGTGGTCTTGCTCACAGGATCGCTCGCGCGGGCGGTCACGTCATCGGACTCGCCTCCCCATCCGCGCCAGACCTCGTCCTCACGAGAGGAACCGCATCCGAACACCAAGCCTCCAAATGCGAGCTCGAACGGAAACGAGATTGTGCAGAGGCCAAGGAATGTCTGGAAGACATGGTTAGACCGAGAGATGTGGGACGAGAGGGGGTGATCCATCAGCTTTTAATTCATGTATAAGAAATACAGTCATTGACATGCTTGCCAAAAGTTAACGCGGATTCTCGTTTTAATTTACATTCGCTAGGCTCGCAACCTATCTAATCAATCAGACACTGTTCTCTAACGCCAACCTAGTAAGTACATGTACTGCAATGAGTCACCTCGATTAACGTGTCTCATCGTGTGTACCTGAGCGAATACACAACATCCACGCGGGTAACCTGAATGAAATCGTAGCGTCGCCTGATCCTTGCTGATGCTGATCCACTATGAGTCTAAGAAATTAAACTAAAGGACACCATGCGCACCATTACATGGACCCTCGTAGGCGAATGTTGAGGTGGATTATTCTCTTGTTGCACCTAATAGGGCGTGAACTCTCGGTACGAGTTCTACCATCATCGAAAAAAAAACGCACTGGATCGGCTTCCTGTACGCCTACAGAACCTTGCCCGCCGCGCAGCTCGGAGGCGTCCTTGTTCGGATGCTTGGGAGCAGTAGTTTGAGCAATTGAATTATTCTGTAACGTATGATGAGACCCTGCATACAGACTCGAGGCACAGCAAACCTTTTTTCTTCTGGGCGATGCAGCCACTCGCTAGAATAATATGTTAGACATAATGCATCCAATTCTCTATCGAGGAACCACACTCACTGGCGTAGGTTGAGCTGCAGCCATCCTCGAAGGTCCCTCACTTATGGCACCTACTCTCGGTGATGAGTGGGAAGGAGATCGACGGTTGAGAGGCTTGCGCGACTTTTCGGAAAGTCGATCGGGCTTGTGGGATGCAGGGTCCTTGTTCTTCTCCCTCTGTAGCCACTCTTTCCATGTTGAACGGCGCTGTGGTGACTCGACAGCGTCGAGATTCCTGTCTAAACGTGCCTCTACTTTGGAGATCACTGGTAGGGCATTTGGTGATAGTGATATGGGGTGGGACGAGCCAACCGGCGGTATCTCATCCTCCCCGGGATCGGCAGAGGATGTCGGTGACGTTGGCTCCAGCAGCGTCAACTTGGGAACAAGACGAGAGTAAAGTGAACACAAACCTCGTCGTAGTTGAATTCAGGACCGGGCGTCACCTCAACCTATGTTATCGTGAGAACTCCCTTCGAGGGGGAAACGAACAAACTGGTACCTCGAGGAGATCACCGCCGCCATCTTCGTCATGTCCCTGGGACTCGACTGGGCTAATTTTCCTGTTGCACATACACAAAGGAGTCAGTGTAGCTCATTCGGTGATGGGATGATTATATTTTACCGGGGAGGAGTGGGGTGCATTAGCGTCGGGGCCACCGGATGTCGAAGGCCGCTGGTCTTGCTGTACTTCGTCGCGAGTGGATACCTATTGCAATTTGTCAACATGTGGGGGAAAATGGGGCTTATCTGACACACTGCAACTATGAATGAACAGATACTTACATGTAATGGACCATATGAACTAGGAAGGATCTTGCTGAGATCATGAATGGCGATTTTCATCTCGTCCAATTGCAAGGTAGCTATTGTCCGGGGAGATGGATATCGACCGTATACCCTCTTCGGTCTCCTCGATGGCCAGGTCAATGTGAGTAAGTGTTGATGCATCCAGGAGAAAAAGTGAAGGCCATGCACAGGTAGCGATGAATTTGCCATTGGGGGCTAGAGCGATAGCGGGGACGTCGTTACCGCCATGGAGAATTAGCAATTCAGTAAGCTGGGACCCAGTGAAGACATTGAAGGCTCTGATCTTGTTGTCCATAGACACAGCGAAAAGTTGCCGAGCGTCGCTTGACAAAGCGAGCGGAGTGCCCAACCAGTTGGATATGTCGATCTCGATCGTGACGAGATTGTCACCGGTGCGACTGTCAAAAATCTGGATCGAATTTCCCCCCTGGTAGGCAGTGGCGATGAGCTCGCCAGTCGGGGAGAAACAGAGTTCATTGATATAATTGTCGTGTTCGAGGGCCCGGGGGCCGACGAGTCTCTCTCCGTTCTTGAGACTCCAAATGCTCGCGTTTCCGTTCTCAGTCTCAGTGGCAAGCCTGGTCGAATCTGGGGAGATGTCCACTGCCCACACCCCGTTTTCGCTCTCCACATTGATGACCTTTTGACGCATCTCTCCGTCCCACACACTTGCCCCCTTCGCAGTCCCACACGCTATCCACTTCTGATCTCTCGACACAGAGATGGAACACAAGCTCATTCCCGTTTGCTCTCCGAGACCTTTTCACCGTATGAAAGTCACCATCGTCGAATCCTATCCCTCGCTCTGTTGGCGTGCGCGCGAGTTGGACCTAACGGGACGAGCTTGTGAGCTTCAGTCGAATGTAATGGACTGGAGGAAAGCTGGTACGCGAGGCGAACACGTAGAGTACCGTCCGAGCGTGCCAAATAAGGAAATATGCTAATCACTACTATACGAACGGCTGTATCTCCAACACGCTCCCGCCTAAAAGATGCTTTCCGTCGGCGTGAAACGTGACTGCAAACACATTTTCAGGGCTACCGGTGTCAAGGACTGTCGTTTGGTCTTAGTGAGTTGTCAGCATCGCTCATTCGCTCCTCAGAACTGTTACACACCAGTATTCGCCGACGACATCCTTACCAATGGCACACAATCGTCGGCTTCGAAGGTGTTTCGGTTTACTCGGCTTGGTCCACACGGTTGCTGTATAAATACGTGTTTTTATTCTGATGGTTTGTTCACGCACTGCCTCGCGTCTTCGGTGCGTATTCCTACTCGGATTCCAGCCACGCGGCCTCGCTGCGACGACCAGGCAAGCAATCAGCGTCGGCGAAGCATTCCCTCGCTGCCACATGTAGACCTACCTTGCAATTTGCAGGTGCTCATCATATCGTGACTGCAGGACTTTGATTCACGAGTGTACATCCTACGGTGGGCGAGAAGGATCAGGTTACCTTTTCGAGTATAGGCTTACCAATTCCAACATGATTGGGCAGCGCAACAAATTTCACTCACTAGTATCATCAACCAGTCGCCGACCTCAGGCTCGTGAGCAATGCTTAGCCATTGAGTATCCTCGTGCTTGATGTGACTGAACCACTTGAGAGAGAACTTTCTGAACATGATGGGATCAACAATTTACTCAGTGGGATTGACTAGTATGAGTCGTTGCACGGGATAACCTTTGCCAAGGGCAAGTTGTGAGCATGAAGCAGCAGATTCCAACACTTGAATGTTTGAACAGTTGGAAAATGCACTTTGAGTCGTTGCAACAGACTCGGAGCTCCACTCGTACTGGCACTAAACCCCAAACCACTACCTGATTGTTGCAACTAACAATACACACGGCACAGCACTGCCGCTTTGCCTCAACTACTCAGGATCTCGTTCCGTTCACTAGCACTCGCCACCTAAAGTGCAACCCACCAGCTGGCACCACCTGTCTTACATATTAAGCAGTGAGTCGTTGACTCAGAGTGGTGTTCAGTACTTTATTTTTTAGTCTTCTATCCCTCTAATTCAAATGTCGGACACTGAAGCAAACCCAAACGATGACACCGACATGCGCTTTGTCCCAAATCCCAGTGGAAAAAATCAGCATAAAGATTGTCGTGAGTAACTCATTTCACTTTTCTTTATTTTTGTTGCAACAAATCAACCTGGCAGCATCTTCGAACAACGAGCGGGTGGCTGAGATCCTTCAAGAGTACCATCATCGAAACATAACCAACAAGAAGCTGATCAGCAAGCTCTTACTGGTCGAACATGGGATTCGTATGAGGTATATCTATTTATTCTGACTGTTGATGTATTTCACAAAGACGTGATCAAGTGAGGCCACGGTCACTCGCCGTCGCAACTACTTAGGCCTTCATGGCAGCCGAACCACGTCACGTACACTTCCTATCACTGTCAAGCGCCAATTGGTCTTGGATCAGATGTCGAAAGATCCTGCAAGACGCCAAGGTCCAGATTTGATCAAAGAGGGTATTGCTTTTGATTGAGGTATTCACATAAGCCGTGACTTTGTTACAGCTGAAATGCGCCAACATGATCCTACTGGATTCGAAATACGTGACCCAACGGCAAAGAAGATCCTGCGCCAGCCACTTGTTGCACTTGGTCCTCATCATGAATGGTCTGGAGACGGTCATGATAAGCTCTCTAGTATTGGCTTCCCCATCTGGGGAATTCGTGATAAGTGGTCTGGAAAATGGCTCGGACTATGGGTTGTTCCAAACAATCGACTGAAAACTGCCATTGCATATCTTTATCTCAGCACAATTGAAAGTGTTGGTGGTATGCCTCTTCAGACGACGACAGATTGTGGGAGCGAGACTACCCAGGTCTTTGGACTTGCCAATGCACTACGGTGTGCTGACCTTTTGAAATTCAATGATTTTGCCATTGACCTCTTGACAGCGAGCAATTTGCACCCGAGTACTCTACCGATGACTTACCACCACATCGCTTCCTTCGCAGTGTTAAGAACATTGTCATAGAACGAGGATGGCTGCGTGTACGCCTCCAATGGGGTGCAAATGTAAAGATATGGTGGGAGGCGGGCGAAGGAATCTATAACTCAACAAACCCACTGCATTAGTAAGTTGTTCAAGTTGGTTCAATTCTCCTTGACACATGAATTGTTAATATCTCAAAAGTGAACTTGTCCAATGGCTATGGCCAAAGTTCATCCAGCATGAACTCGATCATCTACGGGACCGCTTGAATAACCATCCCACTCGCTTTGATGCTGTAAAGAAGTTGCCATCAGGAGTCTCACCAAATGTTGCGATCGCATTAGCACCAGAGTACAGTGGTACGAACTGTCTCATTCCTGTGGATATTGCTGTCGTTCGTCGCCTCAAGGCTGCCCTTGGTGGAGAGGAGTTAGTCAAATTTGTTAGTGTTGAATTTGCCCAATGTGCAGAGGCGGCATTCGAAACACTCGACATTCCAACCATCACTTCCGACAATATCTGGGGGATTTTTACAAAGATGCTACCATTACTCAATCAGTAGTAGAATGTATGTTCATAGCTCGACAACAATCTATGTTAATGTATGCTGAATGTCTAGTCAAAACCAAACCGCAATGGATGGGAAGGAATCCTTAGTGATGGGGTGGAGCTACTATCATCACCTGACTCGTCTCGACTAGCGTCATCTTGAGTATTGTCCAAGTGAAGCTTAAGGCCACGACAAATGGTGTTGCACCGATGTTCCTTAAGATACTTCTCGATCTGTGTCTTTCCATTATCCCAATGTCCTGATGTCCTCTCGAGCCTGAGGAGTTTTCAGAACTATAATTCAGTCTATTTGATATAATACATACGTGTGAGCTTGAGGGTCAAATAAGGTGATCGAACCGTCTGGTGCAATAACACCTATATTTTGACTCGGAGTTGGTACTATGTTGTTGTTTCATACAAGAGTAGGATTCTCATACCTTGTAAGTCAGAAAGCAATACAGTTTTCCCACTGTCAAGCAGAGCGTGATGTATATAGGCATCAATTGCAAGCCCTAGGCGATCTTCATTCTGCGGAATATCAGTATTACCACAGAACTTCCTTTCTTGATATAATCCATCACACGATAGCAAGGGTGCGGCAAGAAACATCTTGAACAGAAGTGTACGGTCATCTTCTGAGCCATCTGCTGGTCTCGGGGGAATGGCTTCGTTGACTGATCCAACAAAGGTTTGTTCGACATTCCACTTGATACCTAGTAGGCATGTTTGAGACAACTACGTCAGATAACATATATAACTCACGGGGCAGTCTTATGTTCCATACTTTGGCGCGGTCGTAGAACGACTTGAGAAAATAGTTGGCAAGATGAATAAGATGCAACTCAGAGAGAAGGTCCTCTTCGTTAGAACTCTCGCATGATGAGATAGGCTTGCATTGAAAGATGGCGTAATCAGTCGTATTATATAAACCCTTCGACCATGATTATTAGTAGGTCGTCATGAAACACAGACGCTAAATGTAACAGGCTTACCTTGAATGCAAATTTGCTCAATCCTTTTGCGACGTACCCTCCTTTGCCAGTCCCTTCACTGATAAACCTTTGCCAATGTTTCGCAATGAGTATGGTTTCCATGTGTTTATGTTGAATTGTATCAACATTCCCATCACCGTCAACAATACATTCATGTCGCCGAAACTGGAATGCCTCATACTCCACACGGACAGAGGAAATCCGCGGCCGATAAGCACTCTTATACTGTTTGGATACCCTAGTTTCTGATTTGTCGTCTAGTAGATAGTGATTCAATTGCTTGCTTATATATGCAGACTTACAACTTACCCGGAGATTGTGTGGTGGATTCACGTGGACGCTTTGCTCGACGTGAACTTGGCAATCCTTTGGAGGTGCGTGCAAGAGACTTTTTTGCAGATTTCATACTCAGCTTAGCACTGAACTCCTCATCCAGCTCGTCGTCGTCCGGGTTGGTCTTATAAGTAATAACGAACCATGACTGATTAGTACCTGGTTGAGTGATTCATAACTCATACACCCACCGGCTCATTCAGTAAAAGACGAAGCGGTAGAGCATTTCGCTTTTTGTCCTTCTCCGACAGCACACCCATTGCCTTGATACGGCCATACAGCTGGCCAACAGTAAGGTCTGATGTATATGACTGCTCCAAGTGAAAACAGTCGTTTGCGGAGTGAGCAACAGCAAATATTGCGTTTTCGCTGAAGATGCTATTTCTAAGTAAACGAATAAAAGAATATTATTGAAAACAAACCGGTCAAATGATGGCACCATTGTGTTGTTCACTCTGCAAGATTCCTCATAAGCATTTGACGCCTTCATGAGAACTTGTGTGAGAATCCTTTCGGCGCTCTCTCGCATCTCCACTATGACAGGTATCTGTGGAATATGATACTGGATGGATGATTGTGATTTTTATGAGGATCAGGTGCATGGCTGCTGGACGAACCTTTTTCGCAGCCTTCGACTTATCCGGAGGACAGATATAAATGCTGACGAACAAGTTTAGGTTCTCGACACAAGCCCGCCGTTTGAGTGCTGCCGTAGCTTCATTAACTTGGGACGCTTTCTGCAGACCAAGGTTCTTGGGACGCGAGTTGAGGCGATACTGCGATGCCTGCGATGAGTGGAATTCCATGCGCTTTAAAATAGATCCTTCGGATGCACTGCTAGCTTGGGCATGTTGAACGCCACTTGTGTTGCTGGCGTCTGCAGATGGATGGGCTAGGCAAAAATTTACTAAGTTATATAAGCTTGTCGGAACACAGTCGAACTTACAGGTCTCACAACTTGCACAAACTTTTCCTGTGAGGAATCGAAAGGTGCAGCCACAAAGTTCACACTGTGGAATATCCTAGCAGGTTCAAATAGAGCTCAAGTTAATGCTAGTTCTCACACCGAATGGAAAATATAACATACCTTAAGAGATTCATCATGCGGATTGGATGCTCGCTTGACGCATTTGGAACACTCGTCCATGTCCAGCCGTGGAAACGACTTTGAGCAGCCAACACAATGGGCCATTGCGTGAAGGCCGGACACCACTCAAGCTGGCGTTTACCAGCCCGCTTTTATGTTCGGCACAGCACGGACTATGAAATAAGGTTAGCCATAAGTATATTAGGCGGAGCGAAGAGAGCAAGGGTCACAGCGAGGTTAAAAAAGTTTTTGTCGCAGGTAGTCGAGCCTTGCGGGGGCATTAACAGTGAATACAATAGTGATGGGGAAGGGGAAATCACATACACCATGGAAGGGTTTGGGTGGCAATGGACACCAAGCCCGTGATGGCGAACTCGTGCACCATGGGCTATAACGGGGTTGGCAGTGGGTGGCGGCATCTTCATTGACGGCAGAATGTGAGTGGGATAGGATCGGGAACCAATGCCGTCGTTTCCTTGAACTCTCTGAAGAGTACAATAATACAGATAAGATACAGTACGCCACTACAACAACAAAGAATCAAGCACCGAGAGCATAGGATTTACGCCCTGATGCTTGAGGGCATAGACGACATCGAGAGCAGTAACAGTCTTGCACTTGGCATGCTCAGTGTATGTGATCGAGTCACGAATCACCTGTAACAATGATCAGCCTCGAGCGAGGGAAGTATATGAACGAACATTTTCAAGGAAGATCTTGAGAACACCATGGGTCTCTTCGTAAATGAGACCAGAGATACACTTCACACCTCCACGACATGCAAGATGACGAATGGCAGGCTTTGTGATACCTAGCTGCAATGCTTCAAGTCTTGAAACTTACCCTGAATGTTATCACGGAGAATCTTGCGCTGACGCTTGGAAGTCGGCACCACCATTTCCGAGACCCTGTCTTCTAGTCAAACATATGGCTTGATCCAAGTACGAGTCCGGCTTACCTTGCCACCTTTTCCACGGCCAGACATTTTCCAAGGGCTGCGAAGTGTGCGAGTGTGGTTGCTGTGCGTCGCAGTAGAGGCGGTAGTAGTACCAGCACTTTCGGCAATGTGATGAAAACTCCGATTGCGTGAATTTTATTTTGCTATGTACGAAATTCTAACCTGATCCTTCTCGCCCACCGTAACATCCGCATTACACCAACTCGCGACATGCTACGCACAAAATCCGACTCGTTCTCGTAAATGGCGTGGTCAAACTGCAACACCATTTCGCGACCTGCTACGCACAAAATCCGACTCGTTCTCGTAAGAGTTCGTTCGGCAATGCTGCGTAAACTTCAGCCACCTTGCAGTCTGACACGGGTACAGTACTAGTCACGAGTACTGGCACATTAATTGACCCTGACATTCCCTGACATGTCCTGACATCTATGCGAATGAGCCATCATGTCGGGACGTGTCAGGTGATGGCAAGTCTTCTAATACTCCCGCTGCCGCTGCCGCACGATGTCATCCCACTACGATACCGCCAGGGTTCAAACGTTCACAGTGGGCTCAGTGTGCATGTATGTTTTACAGTATGGCCTACAGTCTCAGATATCTGACTTGCAGCTCGGGCTGCCGAGTTTCTTTCGGCATGACGCCTACTTAACGCCTCCACGCACAATCGCCTGTAGCAGGTCCGCCAAATCAATGAAATCATTCCGAGGTAACTTTCCCTTCACTTGACACAGCATTACTCATTTCCCCGTCTTGTAGGTCTACATTGGAGATCCGAATTTTCTGCCTCCGGGTAACAGCCTGACAGGCCATCTAGTGTTTTCCCGAGTCCCTTGGCGCATCATGCGTTGGCAAGTTTCGGGTAGGCTTTCCATACGAGTCTGTGGGTGTGCATGGATTATATATTTAGGCCAGTTAACGGCCTGGAAGTGCGTCAACTCACTTCTCAATGAGTTCCCCACTGCTCAACTTACTGGCGAGTATATCAGGTTACGTTGTCGCTCTTGCTGCCCTCGTCGTTGTAAAGTTGTCTCGGCCTTCTACGGTGAGTGTAGTTGTCCGAGATACTTGCTCTCCTCAACCCTGACACATTGCACAGCTTGATGCTATTCCCACAGTTGGGTCTAGTAGCTGGCTTGGTTCGTGGCGGGCCAGTTTGAAGTATCTGATCAATGCGCCGGACATTTTACAAGAAGGGTATAAGAAGGCAGGGCTAGTACCTCGTACATTTCGTACATGCTCACTCGTAGTGTTTCAGCACAAACCCGCACCATTCAAGGTTGCAGAGCTCTACCGCTGGACAGTCGTCCTCACTAGCCGCAAGCATATAGATGAACTTCAGAGAGCACCTGATGACACACTCTCCTTTGTGGAAGCCGTAAATGATGTGAGTAACTATTTTCTTCCAGTAGACTAACCTCAGGCTGTATTGAATGTCACCCACAGTTCATTCAGCAGAAATATACATTGGGACCCGCTCTTCTCCGCAGCTCCTATCATGTTCCGATTGTACGCTTACGACTGACTCGGAATATTGGAGCCTTGCTTCTGGAAATGAGAAATGAGATCGCCATGGCCTTTGATGACGTGCTCGATCTCAGGTCCAATGGTGAGTATTTTGCTCTCATGCGTGTGCGCCATTGATGTATGTCTGGAATACCCAGAATGGAAGAGTGTGTCAGCACTTAGCAGCGTCCAACAGGTAGCCTGCAGGACGAGCAACAGAGTGTTTGTCGGACTCCCATTGTGTAACCCTTGCCATCATCCCCCGCTTCTTTGTTTCTTACTTCAACTCCTCTAGGCCGTGACCCTGACTGGATAGATCTCAACATCCACTATGCCCGCGATGTCATCAAAGGAGCGGTTATTATCGGATTGTTCCCAGACTTGCTGAAACCGTAAGTTCCTTGTAACTGCCCGTCCGGGGTCTAGCTTTCAACGTAATGACAGAATGGCTGCCCGGTTCTTTACGAACATCAATCAGAACAACCAGAGTAGCAGGAAGCTTCTTGGTCCAATAATTGAGGAGCGACAGAAATCTCTAAACGAGTATGGGAATGGGTGGGCCGACAAGCCTGTTGGTCAACCTCTTTTGCAGACGAGGATCAACACTCACTATCAGTTTTTTTGATAGAACGACCTTCTGTTATGGTTGATGGAAGAGGCAAAAGGTTCAGAGTTGACAGTAAAGTCCTTGACGACTCGCATATTGGCCAGCAATTTTGCTACTCTTCACGTAGGTCCCAATGTTGTCTCCTCGCATACTCATGACGTTGAGATTCGATTTTGCGGTTAGGCGACTTCCCACGTAGGCCTCAAATGTCTTGTTGAATTTCTAACGCCTGATTGACACCATATGGCAGAGCTTCACTCACGCTCTTTTCTACCTCGCAGCAAATCCTCAATATATTCAACCTCTTCGTGAGGAGGTTGAAGCGGTCATTGAGAAGGAAGGTTGGTCGAATATCGCACTGGGCAAGATGCGGAAAGTAGACAGCTTCATCAAGGAGTGCCAACGTCTCGAAGGCAGTTTTAGCGGTACTTGTCTTTGCGTTTTTTTCGATCCCCGTCAGCCTCTCAGGTTATTCAACTCTCTAGTGGGCTTGCCTCGCAAAGCGTTGAAAGACTTTACATTCTCGGATGGCACGTTTGTGCCAAAAGGTACCACGATGCTCGCACCTATTCGATCTATCCATTATGATGAAGAATATTACGGAAACGCCCACGCATTCGAGCCCTTCCGATTTGCCGACTTGCGTGAAGAGGACGGTGAGGGCATGAAGTATCAATTTACCTCGACGACAACCGATTATTTGTCCTTTGGACATGGCCGACACGCGTGGTATGCTCTCTCTTTCTCGCTGTTTCCAATGACCACAAGACAGCATTGACTGCTTGTTAGCCCGGGACGCTTCTTTGCTGCAAGCGAGCTGAAATCCATGTTGGTCCACGTCGTCATCATGTATGATGTCAAGTTGGGGGACGGCGAGACGCGTCCACCAACGCTGCATCTCGCGGTGATGAGGCTACCTGATCCGAATGCAAGGGTCATGTTTAGGAGGAGGGTTGACTGAACGATTCCCCTGTATGTGCATTATATGTGCCGACTCTTTCTTTCTCTCTTTTCTTTTTTTTTTTTTTTGGCAAGAAGGTGTGGACGGGAAGCAAGGTTACCGAGGTTCCCTGAACCTACATGCCTCACTCGAAATTGTATGGTTCCACTGTCATTATTGTATTTGTATTCTGTGTTCAATTTGTATACTCGAGACCGGCGACTGACGTGAGTGCTTCCTCGATCAGGTATTCCGACGACGCGCCTGTCTGTAGAGTGAATATGTGCATGAGTCCCCCAATCCTCGCATGAACCTGAAGACAGAGGACGAATCCCAACAGAACGAGCGGAATGATAGAGATGGTGATAAGGTAGAGCACGAAACTACACATCAATTGCATCCCAACGACAAACTGGATCGAGAAGCAGAAATTACGACAGAGATCATATTTACTAGAGATCTCGCGCTTGACAGGCATCACGCCTCCATTGACACCGGCAGGGCAGTCGACAAGAGTACCCAGCAGGGAGTTGGGCGACACCACTGTCGAGTTGGAAGATCGGTTGGCAACGTCTCATCTCCGCCCCATGCAGATCATCTGTATTTCTCTCCGCGTCTTGATTGTGTAACCAGAGACATAGCGAGAGCAGTGATGGGGAACTCGCCTGAGTCATCAATACCATTTACGTAGCACGAGAAACGACCTATCGAGGCCGTAAACCCATCCTGTTCTCGAGGTCAACTCGAGATGAAGCCTACAGAAAAAGCCTGTAAACTCTACACGAGAAGATCTACGTACCACGTTGGACACGCTCGGCGCTCGGAAGACAGGTCCGTTTCGATGTAGCGAGGCGCTGCGAATAGCGATGAAAATGCCTTAAAAGGGACGACAAACGGAACAGAGTTATAGGCAAACCAAGCTTGGTCAGTGACATACCGCGGTGCGGTCTCGCATCGTTGAGCGAGGGTGTTGGTACTTCGGAGGAGACCCATCGCGGTCTCGAGGGTACATGCCAACTTTAATGGCGCGATAGTCCAGTGACAGCAAGCTGGGAGGCGTCCCAAGATGTCTGATCTCTCCTGCACGTGGTCTTGATCGTGAAAAGTATCTCGCAGTGTTGCGACGACACTCCCCACCGACGTTCTGGGTGCTATTGAATTTTAAGTGTCTCGAATAGTAGTCAGCGACAAATGTTGCGAGGGCTAGACACGCTGAGTTTGTCAACGGTCATGCCTATATTCGGGCAAAGCCTTTCAGAAATAACACACCCAAACAACACCCAGCGGCCGAGATTGCTCGTGATCGCCCAGAACAAGACTCTTCCCCCCCAAAGACAGCATCTCGAAGTCCGAAAAACACTGAATTCATAGTATGGCTCAAGGATGTACGTCTCTACCCCGCCCGACAAGTTGACCTCGCCTCGTATTTTGAAAACGGCAGTACTCTAACGAACTCCCAAGCAACGGAGCGCAACGGGGCGCATACATCGTGGTGACGTCCCTTCGTCACAAATGTTCACGGTTACATTCGCAAATCTGCTCGGGCATGGAACGAAGGGAGACTCCCTAGTGCATCCGACTAGATCCCCTCTTTCGTGAATGTCATTTTCATGTTCTTTGACGTGTTTTATCACAAGGAAGGGGTTGTACCACGACACACAAGTGATGCCTGGTTCTGCTGCCAAACGAACCGCTTACAAGCGGTCGGTCGCTGAAAAGGCATCGAGTGCGGATGCCAACGCGCTGCACGCGAGGAGGTCGTACCACCCTCGGAGGTTGGCGGTGGTCTTGCTCACAGGATCGCTCGCGCGGGCGGTCACGTCATCGGACTCGCCTTCCCATCCGTGCCGGACCTCGTCCTCACGAGAGGGACTGCATCCGAACACCAAGCCTCCAAATGCGAACTCGAACGGAAACGGGATCATGCAGAGATCAAGGAATGTCTAGACTCAGACATGGTAAGACCGAAAGAAGTGGGACGAGAGGGGGTGTTGGACAAGAAAGGTGCGCGGAGAGCGAACGAATGACGGGATGCTGCTTTGAAACATTTCGAAGAGAAAGGTATGTAGCGACTGTGCGTGGATGTGTGTTCGCGATGTGCACAAAGGACGAGGCGGTGATGGACATGTTCGAACAACTTGCTAAACAAACAGTTCGGATAGTCTCATACACTGGTAATACGTGGCCCATCGCTAACATCGTCTTCTGTCTGTGTATACGCCATGTGTGTGGAGTCTCAGCATCCTTTGAACCAGTGCTAGTAAATAATATCTACTCTTCTCCCAAGCCATGTGTAGTGCCGCTATGGCTCTCATATGACATGACGATGGCGTACCTCTCGACTGCTTAGATGATATGAATATGAATATGTAAACCCATGCCCTTGCATCAAGATTTAATTCGTGTAACTGATAAGACATCGGATATCCAGACGTTGGCGTCCTTGCCAAAAGTTGGCTTGTGTGACATCCTAAGGTGCATCCTCGTCTTATTTGACATTCTTTAAGTTTGTAACAGGGCTAATCGATCAGAAACTGTCCTCTGATCTCAACCTAGTAAGTACATGTACTATAATGAGTCGCCTCGATCAATGCGTCTCATCGTGTGTACGTGAGCGAATACACAACATCCATGCAGGTAACCTGAGTGAAATGGTAGCATCGCCTGATTCTTGCTGATGCTGATCCACTATATGAGTCTGAGAATATAAACTAAAGAACACTATGCACACCGTTACGTAGACCCTCGTGTCCGAAGGTCGAGATGGATTATTCTCTTGTTGCACCTAATGGGGCGTGGGCTGTCGGTACGAGTTCTACCATCATCGGAAAAAAACGCACTGGATCGGCTTCCTTTGCGCCTACAGAATCTTGCCCGCCGCGCGGCTCGGACTCGGAGGCATCCTTGTTCGGATGCTTCGGAACAGTAGTCTTAACAGTTGATTTATTCTGTAACGTATGATGAGACCCTGCATACAGACTCGAGGCACAGCAAACCTTTTTTCTTCTGGGCGATGCAGCCACTCGCTAGAATAATATGTTAGACATAATGCATCCAATTCTCTATCGAG